>CAUYLG010061623.1:0-23410 GCA_963573385.1 Cacajao melanocephalus | reverse complement strand
GCCTGGGCAGTAGAACAAGAATCCTGTTCTCTCTCCCTCTTTTTCTTCCTCTTTCTTTCTCTCGTACATTCTTTTTTTTTCTTTCTTTCACTCTCACTTTCTTTCCTCTCTTTTCCTTTCTTTCAAAAAAAAAAAAAAGTGCTTCCCTCATCTTTAACTTAGGCTAAATTTAGACATATGGTATATGTGCTAATTGATTTTTCAATCATCGTTGTTTTCAGATCAAAGGATAAACTTAGTAATCTAGAGGGGCTGATTCTTAAGATGCATATCATTATGGTAAACACTTGGTTCACTCTCATTCTCACAAAACTCTGTGGGGAAAAAAAGCCTTCATTGGGCTTTTGCTAAATACCTCTCCATCTCTGTGGGAGACTTAAGAAAAACATTTTGTTTCTTTAAGCAATCAAGGGACATATTGTTCTCTACCACACTACCAGAATGGAAGTACAATTACCCCAACCTGATAAATAGTACAAGAGGTTGGTAAGTCTGTGATGCAGAAACAAACTGTTGATTCTGCCTATTGACTTAGCAGTCAAATTAACCATAAGAAAAGTCTTATTCTTTCTAACACAAAACATCAGCAACAATAATAAAAACAAATATAAATTTTAGAAATTTTCCATGAATCAAAAAATTCCTGTGTTTCCTGTTGGCACAAATTCCCACACACTCTGATATGTGTGTGTTCAAGATAATCTATTAAAAAACAAGTTTATGTCTTGTTCTGCTACTGCAATAGATCTAAAAAAAAATAAGGCAAAATAATCTGTCCTTTTTCTAGGTAGCACAGCCCCCTGAGTTCTGAGTTTAGGGCTTCCAGAAGTTTCAGTTTCATGAATTGAAAACAGAAATTGCCAGAAACCAGAAAAACAGCCCTATGCAAGCTTCGGGGTCTGTTACAAGCTAAAAAGATGAGTTAGGGTGGGTCTTTCCCGACAGGAAAGGGATGGAGACTATGGTTTTGAGTTTAGAAGTGAAAATGGTGGGGAATGAATAAGGAGACAAGTGGTAAATGCATAAAGCTGTGGTGCCTGTGCCCACTTTTACTTATTGTCTAGGAGATTTGATGGGATGGTCTGAGAAGCTGGAGCCTGAATACAAGAAGCAGGGCCCTCGGGAGACCTGGAAGATGATGGTCATATTCTACGCAGTGGAAGAAGTACCTCCTTTGGTGGCATAGGCCTCAAAGGTTTGGACAACAAGCATCTTAGCAGTGACCCTAAAGAGTTGGAGGCCCTTTCCTAATTTTTCTGATCTGCAGAACACCATGAAACTCTTAAGCCACCCTCAGGTAAGCAGACCTCCCATTATGACTCATGTTGGGTGTCAGAGGTAAAACCTAACAGGCAAAAACTGAGATTTTTATTACATATAGAAATGTAAAGCAATGTGATGTTTTTGTATTTGTTGTGGAGCAAAGTCATGCCAACTATATGTGTATGTGTGGATGGGAAGATGGAGGAGCATGGCTGAAAGGAATCCAGGAAACTGGCTATTAAAAGGATGGCCAAGTGGGAAGGGCCCTGCTTCCTTCTGCTTCTCAAGGTTTTCTTCATCATTTGTGTTTGACCCTGGGAAGATGGCCCAGGAAGAAGAGTTACTTGCATGCCTCTCTTAGAAAACACAAACCAGTGCTCTCTCTGATTTGTAGTTTGCATGCATTCTTTTGAGTTGGCCAGTCCAGTTTGCTATAGACTGTGTCATCTGAACATAGGGCTTTATTCTTGGGCTGAATTCCTGTGTGTGAGTGACCATGTCCAAATCAGTGCTTAGGAACCATCATGACTCTGTTGGGCAGGTTTGAGCTGCAAAAGAAGTTGACTGGAACTGACAATTAAAACATGACTTTTTCCATTTCTAATAACTGATAATTTCAGTGATGATACCCACAGCTAAACACATTGCTTGCAATAAATAGGCTGCCTATTCACTTTATTTCCACTAAACATACACACACACACACACACACACACACACACACCCCTGCAAGAAAATTAAGCCCATGAAGATATTTTATTAGTGGAAAGTCACAGCTGACTTAACTTTCACAAGTTGGGCAATGTTTAGTTCCTTCTGCAACTTTATCTCACCCACACCCCATAAGCATGCAGTGAAGCATGAAACCTGAATATGCAAATTGAATATCTCTTGTGCAAAGGGGACACATTCTTACAGTGATGATTTTGCCATTCTTTGCTCTGCATCTTTAAAATTACTTCCAGTAGCATCATATTCTTACCCATCACCCTTCTACATGAGTGCCATCCATACTCCAAACAAACACTGGTCATAAAGGGAATATTTTATGCTAATAAGAAAGTCAAGGCAGCAAAGGAACAGCAGGAAAGCTCTGAGATCCCACTCTCTTTAGCCCCACCCTGTACCATCTGCCCTGTACTGCCGATCATCCCCAGCTCGATGCCTTTGCAAACAATATTCACGCCCTTTAAGGCAATCTCCTCACTTTCTCTCACCTCCTCCAAAAAACGTTTCTGGTTTAATTGTCCCATTAACTGTTTTAATATGTGGATATTCAGTGAACAACAGAATATTTTGCCCTCATGGATATATAGCTTTAAAACTGAGATGGAGCACAGTTAATGTTAATTAGAGAGAGGTTGAATGACTGTTATCATAGCAAGTGGATTCGTCTTAGATGGGTAATCATAGAGTAGAATTGTATTGCACGACATTAAACAAAATTGTTGGAATTTTAAAAGAGTTCTGTAAACCACAGAACTAGTAGACCTCTGTCAGTTTAATATGTGAATCTCTGTGAGATAAGGGATGTGAAATAAAAGAGAGAGTGTTGAACTAGGAGTCAGGAAACAGGATTTACTCAAAATTTTATGCCTAGATGTTTGCATAGTTTTCTTTACAATGAGCTTTGTGGTCCTCCCCTCAACAGACATGTACGCCATGTAATAAAAAGTTGCATAATTGTGTACATATACCAGGTACTTTGTAAGTATTTGTGAACATATATTTACATGTATAACTAGGGCCCAGAATCAGTTTTAGTGGTTTTAAAAAGAAATAGGCACTATCCTAAATTTATAGATCTTTGGAGCTTAGAGAATTGTTTAGTCAAGAAGTTTTATTTTACAGGTAGAGAAACTGGTATCAGGATGGCTTATTCAAGAGCATAGCACCTGAGTGTGATGCAGGTGGCACTGAATTCAGGCTCTGCTATTTCTCCCAAAGCTCCATATGGCATATAAAGGGAAATCTGGTTCAAAAATTCAATATTATGACATAAAAAGTTTCAAACCACCAAGGTAAATTGCCATGTACAATGGCATAATAAAGGTATTAGGTAAGACAAATTTTTTTGTGTCTATGGGCAAAACTTTTTGCTTGATGATTTTCTTACAGGAGCTAAGTGTTTACATACTATTTTAAGATCTATATATTTTAGGATTGCATTCAGCTGACTATATCTGGCAATCCCCAAGTTAATGAGAATTATATTTACTTTTCTGTCACCTAAAGAAGTCCAGCAACAGGGGGGCTAAGGCTGCTGTGGAGCTCACTGATATCAGCAGTCCACGTCATTTCTCACTGCTCCACATCTTTCCCTTATTACATTCAGGTTCAGGGTTGATCCTAGAACTCCATCTATCTCCCCTGAATTGAGAAGGAGCAGAGGCAGAGAAAGGGCACACTCCTCTCTTTCGAGAAGACCTCTTGGGGATCCCAAGTAACAGTTTTGCTTACATTGCCTTAGCTAAAACCTAGTCACGTGGCCCCATCTGACTGCAAGGGACCTGGACATTCCAGTCTTTTATCATGGTGGCCATGTGCCCTGCTAAAATAGAGATTCTGCTCCCAAGAAAAAGTCTATATGAGGTGCAACCAGCATCTTTTACACAGAAAGTCTGCTCAACAATTCCTCAATTGCTTTCTTAATCAATTTAAAGATTACTTTAATATCATGCAAATAATCCACACTCTAAAATGGAAGACTATAATTTCTATGAATAAAGTAATACAAACCAGCATAATGACAATCATTTTAAACACATTATGTATATAAGGAAGATTTTATTAAGATGTGATCATTATGAGCTCACATCTTAGTTCGGTTGAGACTAATAGCCGCCAAATAATCCCAGAGCTCTCAGAAAATTCCTCAAAGGGCAAGGAAATAGTCATCAGGTCGTGATATTTGTCAAGTAAGCTTACGGAGCTGCGATTTCTTAAAGAGTGTGGCTGGCCCTTTCCCCCGACCCTTTCAACTTCCTTAAGCCCTGCCAAGGGACAAATTATTGCCAAGGCAACCAAGGCCCTTCACACTCCCCTGCTGATTCTGGTCGCCTGTGCTATGATCAAACAAGCAGTAAGGGGCAAGAAGGTCCTCTGGGGCTGATGGAGGTGGGTTTCTCTTTCCTGGAGTCCTGGTTTCCATATCCAAATCACAGAGGCAAAGATTGCTGACTCCTCCTTTATATTCCTTCCTCATACTGGGGCTACTACCAACAGGCAATCTGGAAAATATGAGTTACTCCAAATTTAGGTTTTAAATAAATGCAAAATATTTTTCACTTTGGATCTAATTAGTCCCTTTTAGCCCTTCCCAGTTAGTTGTTAATATGTCCTATCTGTGGATGTGTGGATGTGTGTATATCTATATATGTAGCCAGGCTCCCATTCTGGCTTTATATATATAAAGTATATAAAGTGTGTGTGTGTGTATATATATATATATATATACACACACACATATGCATACACACACACACATATAAAATTTATAAGTATATATATATATAATTTATATATATAAAGTTTTGCCCATAGACACAAAAAATATATCTTACCTAATACCTTTATGATGCCATTGTACGTGGCTATTTGTCTTGATTGTTTGAAACTTTATGTGTGTATATATATGTGTGTGTGTGTTTGTGTGTGTGTGTGTGTGTAGGTGTGGTTCACTTGAACTCCTGGGCTCAAGTGATCCTTCTGTCTCAGACTTCCAAGTAGCTGGGATTAGTGGAGCATGCCTCCACACCCAGCTAATTTTTAAATTTTTGTAGAGACAGAGTCTAGCTATGTTGTCCAGGCTGTTCTTGAACCCCTGACCTCAAGCAATCCTCCTGCCTCAACCTCCCAAAGTATTGGGACTACAAGCATGACCCACCACATCTGGACCTATGTTTCATATATAAAACCTGCATTACTATCATCCAAAAACTCTTTGTCTTACCATCTCAAAATTACACTAGTACTATTTCAACATTATAACCAAAGTCATTGAAATGTTTTTTTCTCTTAACAGCTTATTCCCTTCTTTCCATTACTCCCACCTCCAATGTCCTATCTGTTGATACTGAAGAGATCTTAGATAACCTTCTGTCTTCTTCACAATTACAAAAGTGACTGTGATCTTTTGGATTTCTGACAGCTCCTTTTATCCACAAGTTCCCTTTTTATTCCTCAAGTTACCTAGAGTCTCTGGATCTCTCTTATCTCATTTGGAAAAAGTGAGTACTTTAGAACAGACAGGTCTTCAAGTATATCCTAACTCAAACATTCCATGATTTTATGATAGGATTACCAAATAACAATGTCACACAATGCAAGTGAAGAATTTAAACTTCTCTTGCAATGTTTCAATAAGAACTAAAGCCATTTAAAACTAATTTGACAATTCTTCTGGGTGGATTCTTCTGAAGAAATCATTTGTATACATCATCCTGTCCTATCACACTTTCACAGCTGCCAATGAGAGGCAATTCACTATGCCATTTTGAGAGAGTTGGTGAAATGAAAAGTGATATAGCCTCCAGGTAGGTACCAATTACAATTATTTCAAATCATTTAAAATTACTATTATATAATCCTCTTAGAGTATGGCTTTTGGAAGAACTAGCACTTTTTCTTTTTATAAGGGGAAAGGAATCATCTTACTTTCCCACTATGCAGAATTATCTAATGTCAAGTACTTCTGCAATACATATGCTGCGCTGCTCATTGTTGTTTCAAGTTCTTGGCAGCACAGATAGCAGTATATGCTGCAGCCTGAGAACAGCAGAGTCATCCTTTTTTCTACTTCCTTCTTTGCGTTGCTTTTTTCCCAGAATCTCTATGCACCCTGCTCTATTGCATAAAGAATTGTGCCCAATGGGCGATTTCCACCATTCGCCTTCTGACTATGCCTCTCCAGTTAGTGATAAACAATGCAGAAATGTCAATCTCCAACCACTTGTCCAATTGCCCTTCCAATTATAATGATAAAATATAGTATATTCTAGAGCTCCCTTAAGTGATTTAGATTTCTCACACCATCATTCTTCACTCTTCAGTTCTTCCACATAGAGTTGGACAAAGGAGAAGTGTGTTTTAGACATAGTATTATCAAAAAGTGAATTTCTGAACTCTAGTGATTCACCCTCCTCAGGCTCCTAAAGTACTGGGATTACAGGCGTGAAGCACTTTGCCCTGCCAGGAGTTAGAGACCAGACTGGCCAACATGGTAAAACCCCATCTCTACTAAAAATACAAAAATTAGCCAGGTATGGTAGCAGGTGCCTGTAATTCCAGCTACTTGGGAGGCTGAAGCAGGAGAATTGCCTGAATCCAGAAGGTGGAGGTTGCAGTGAGCCGAGATTGTGCCACTGCATTCCAGCATGGGCAACAGAGGCGACTTCGTCTCAAACAAATAAACAAACAACAACAAAGTGAGCATGGGAAACTGCTTCTCCTAAGGATCAAAGTAACATTTGCAAAAAAGAAAAAATTGTAACCTAGTACTTTTTTGTATGTATTCAAAATGTCACTCAATACTTTGCAGAGGGGACATTTACAGCTTAAGGCAATGCAAATGCTGGTTCCCAGGAAATAACTTTCTTCAAGTTTTGCTTAAGGGACATAGCTTAACTTTAAATATGGCACCCCACAGGAAAGAAAGGACATTCCTAAAAGACTTCATTAACTTTTATTAATTTCAGTGTAACTTAACTTCCAGGGGAGACAGTACCTCCCTGTAAGCAGTTCTCTGAAGAAAAGGGCTATTTGGTAAACTGCAGTAAGCTTGGAGAATTTAAACTTTACCCTGCTTATGCAGCAAAAACATTTTCTAAACACTAAAATGATTGATTCCACTAAAGACTTACAAATGAAATTTCTTGTTTCAGATTTTTAAAATTACCTTGGGACAATAACATTTAAAATGCACTCAAACTCACTATACATGAAATATGTGAATATAAGTTTGTATTCTCTTTGCATTGCGGAGATAAATAACATAGTCATCTAAGAATATTTCAAATTATTAACATTTACCATCCACTGGTTTTATGTAGAGTAACAGGACTTTGGTTTTAAATGATGTAATCTTAAGTAACTTTATTCATTTTTTCATATGTAAAAGTAAGAGCTTGGGACTACAAAATCTCTAACGATCTGTCTAGCTGTAAGTTGTTATGAAATGATTTAAAAAAAAAAAACTGCCTCAGTTTTAAGTCCTTCATTTTTGGTGCTGTTATCACAACAAGATAATAATAATAGTAATAATGTTATAGATTTATAAAACTTTTCTTGAGGCATTTTCAAATCCATGATCTCATCTCCTCATTGGAAAGATTCATTTAGAATCTTCATATTTTCACTTGCATGTTTTCCTTGATAAGTGCTAAGCCTGAGGAATTTATCAGAGTCATAAAATCCTGATCTGGAAAGGGCACTTAATTGATACCTTTTTGCAGCCTTCAACAAAACTGAAGATCAGAAAAACACTGGATCTTTTACACTTCATCCTGTGCTTCTTCATTAAATCAGACTCTAAGTGATTTTTTTTTGTTATCTACTAAATAATTTATAATAACAGAACTAAAGAACAATGCATACCCCTGCAAGAATAGAAAAATATCAGGCTACATATAATGGTTTATTTCAGAGTAAAATCTTACCAAAGAAACCTAAGTGGATAAGAGCATAGGGAAATTTCAAACATGAGAAGACTTAATTTGAAACAGAGGATTGTGAGTGGTTCATCCTATGAAAAACTGGAACGTTTCTTCCATGCAAATTTTTAAAAAGTTTTCATATAACTTATTCATTTAATAGTTATATTGAGTACCTTTTTGAGTCATCCCCAGTGCTTGCTGTCCAGTTACGGATACAGAGTGAACAATCATGGAAAATGGCTCACATATATTGAGAAGCTAGCACGCTCTTAGCTGTGCTAAGTGCTTCATGTACAATTAAGGCAGACCCAAAATCACTCAGCCAGAAAATAGGAGCACCTGGATTCCAACATTGATCTGCCCATCTGGAATCTGTGCTGTTAAATGTCTCACATTGTAGGAATAATCTGGAGCCCCTGCCCTC
The DNA here is from genome assembly GCA_963573385.1 of Cacajao melanocephalus. Taxonomy (NCBI): domain Eukaryota; kingdom Metazoa; phylum Chordata; class Mammalia; order Primates; family Pitheciidae; genus Cacajao; species Cacajao melanocephalus. The sequence goes on along the minus strand of CAUYLG010061623.1, from coordinate 15,070 downwards.
AAGGAGATCACCCAGATCTAGGAGCAGGATGATCCACTCATTCCTTCCATAACTCCAATGCTTGCCTTTAAATTGTTGATTTTTGTCAACTATTCCTATTGGCATCCCCCTACCCGCTCTGCAAAATAAAACACCTGCAGCAGCCATCTCTCTCAGAGATGATTATTTTTGAAGCTCCTTTAAAAAAGTGTCAACGAATGACCTGGTAATTGTTTTATGTCTTTTTAAGGGAATTTTGAAGTCACAAAAAAAGTCATGGAAATACTACTGTGAAAGCTTTGTTGGAATTTATGGCTTCCTGGGAGAACTGCATCATCTTGAATTGACAGCTGAGGTCTCAGCATTAAGTAAATGCTGGGGGCTGGGCATCAAGGAGAAACGTTCACACAGTTACTACTTCATTAAAAGTAATACAGGGCTGATAAGGACATAATGAAACAGGCGCTTACTAGGAGAGTGTGAATTGACATAACATTCTAGAAAACTATTTGCATGCAGTCTAGAAATATGTTTAAGGTCTTAGACCCAGTTATTCCACTTCCTAACTAGAACCTATTCAAGGCATAGACTTAGGTATTTGGGCCAACATGTATTTAAACATGTGTTCATTAGCCCTTAATAATAATACCACAATATTGAAAATACTTTATAAATGTGTGGGAATATAAAAATAATTAAATACATTATGGCATATAAATTACATAGTGGAATTTATAGCCATTTTATAAATATTTTCCAAATATTTTGATTACTATGGGAAAATTTTTACTATAAAATTTTAAGTGAGAAAGGATCAAATCATTATATACCTAAAGATCTTATTTAAAGATAGATAATTACAGAGAGAAAGAAAGGGATAGGACAGGAAAAGCTTTATATGCATAAAAAGAAGGACTATAATGAAACAAAACAAAAATAGCAAAAAGTATTTATAATCAAGAGAGTATGATCTCAGATTAAGCAATGATTTCTTAGATATGATACCAAAAGTACCAGCAGCAGCAATAAAAAAACAAACAAACAAAAAAAAACCAGAGTGAGTATCATCAAAACTGTGTGCTTCAAAGGACACCATCAAAAAAGTGAAAAGAAAAACAGAATGAGAGATTTTTGCAAATCATGTATCTTACAAGAGAACTGTATATAGAATACATAGAGAATTATTACAACAATATAAAGATAAATAACCCAATTTTTTTAAATGAGCAGAAGAGCTGATAGTTCTCCAAAGAAGACATGCAAATGGCCAATAGGCTCAAGATGTTCAACATGATGGCCGTCACGGAAAAGCAAACCTGCACAAGGAGATAGCACTTCACACTCACTGGAATGCTATTATCAAAAAGTCAGATAATAACAGTTACTAGAGAGAATTTAGAGACATTGAAACCCTCTATGCTGCTGGTGAAAATGTAACATGGTGTAGCCTCTCTGGAAAACAGTCAGGCAGTCCTCAATGGTTAAACATAGAGTTACCATAGACCCAGGAATTCCTTTCCTACGTTTACACTAGAGAGAAAAATATAGGTCCACACAAAAAGTTGCACATGAATGTTCATAACAGCATTATTCACAGCCAAAAAGTGGAAACAATCCATGAAGAAATCTTGAAAACATTATGCTAAGTGAAGGCAGCCAACCACATACACACACAAAAAAACCACATACTGTGTGATTCTAGCTATAAAATATATCTAGAATAGACAAATCTAAGTGAAAGAAAATAAATGAATGGTTAACTCGTGCTGGAGTGGAAAATTAATGGGAGGCAGTGTTGGAGGTCAGAGCAGTGGGCACAGGGTTTCTCTTTGGGGCGATGAAAATGGTCTAAGGTCGATGGCGGTGGTGGTTGCACAACTCTGGGAATTCACCAAAAACCCCTGAATTGTGCACTTTAAATGAGTGACTTGTATGTAATGTGAATTCTATAGTATTTCAATAGGGCTAGCTTTTTAAATAAAATAACACCAAGGCAATAAGAATAATTAGTTTCATTATTTCATCTATTAACCCTATTCCAATTTCCTACCCTGGCCTGTGCCAAACACAATGAAAGATACTAAATAAAGTAAATCCTTTGTTTTTAAGGAGGTCACATGAATTAACACTAACTCATAAATACAGTTAGTTTTTATATATTGAACTTCATTTTAGTGACCTTGTTAACTTCTTACTGATTTATAAATTATCTATGAAAGATTTTTGCTTTTTACAAGGTATGTTTAAAGCATTTAGTTACTGTGATTACTTACCTGTTTAATTACTGTCATCTTATTTTTTGTTTTGAATTTACTTTTTTTTTCTTACCTCACTTCTGTTGAATTACTCATTTTCCTTATTCCTTTTCATTTTATCCGCTATATTTTATTTTTCTGCCAAATTACGCATTCCACTTCTTTTCTCATAATACCTACCCTTAAAGTTTCATATGGCATCTTAATTTTAGTGAGTCTAGATTTAATTAGTATCTTTAATGTTTTATCAAGTAACCCAAGGACTCAATTCTCTCCCTCTCCCAACCCAAGTCCCTTGTTATCACTGTTTTGTGTCTTTTTTTCTTAAATATCCATTGTTAGATGTTTTAATATTGCTTTCACTTGCATTTGTTTTTATAACTTTCTTATTTCATCATTCTTTTCTGTATTTAATTTTCTTCTTTCCCAAGGACACTTTTAACCTGTGAAGTCAGAGTTGTAAATACTCTTATACTTTTTAACTCATAGTTTGTCATTGTTTATTCTTTTATTCTATCCTGGGTATAGTATTTATACTGACAATTATTTTCCTCTGTACCTTGAAGACATTTCACTGTCTCATGTCATGTCCTATTGCAGATGCCAAGTGTATTATCTAACAGCCCTTCCTTGTTAGGTATTTGCCTTCCTCTCTGGAAGGTTATAAAATTTCTTTAAGCTGTTTCACAGTTGTAGGTCTCGGGTGAGTTTATATTTTTATTTTGTTATGTGCTCATTGTATTCAGGAACCAATGTGGAACCACTTGAGTTTTGTAATATTCTCACCATTTACACTTTGAATATTGCTTCTTTCTCATCTTTTATTTTCTCTTCTGACAGTTTTATTAGACATATGTAGAGTTTTCTTAATGTAGCCTCCATTTTTTCTTAGCTTCTCTTAAATTCTCCATCTCTACCTTTTTGTACTGAATTCTCCATCATTTCCTCAGACTAATATTCCAATTCACCCCTTTTTACTGTTTGATCTATTGCTCAACCCATTCACTTTTTATTTAAATGACTGCAGTTCTAATTTTAGAAAGCCTCTTGTTATTTTCAAATGCTCTTATACAGTTTTATAAGAGCGCTTGAAAAATGTTCTTATAAAAATATTTTATGCAACACTCCTATAATTATCTTCTTTCCTTTGGCTCTTTGAACATCCTAAATGTCCTTGATGTTTCTGATTATTCTATAATTTCTAGTTATTGGAACCTACATTCTACCATTTGCTGCGCCTAATTCTCTGTGTTATTTCATTACTCACAGGCCTTATACTTTTTAAGTGTGACTTCACCTTCAGTGGGGATTATTTTCTATTCAAGTTCTCTTAGGAAGAGTACCAATGTGATGATTGTAGATGTCTCTGCCAGAGGCCTCCTCATTTCTCCTGTTCGAAGATTTTTTTCATGTTAATTTCTCAATACTGGGTTCCCTACCATATAGATAGTTTAAATCCATACCTCACATCGGCAGTGGCAATAGCCTGGAATTCTAATTTCTCTTTGGTGATCTTTTTCCGATGGCACCAGAGATATGGCAAGTTTGTAATCAATCCTCTGAGCCAGTGTGCAGTTGCTGTTCCCTTTTTAATTGACGAGGCAGCCATTTCTAACTCCTGGCTTGGTGCATGTAGCTCAGATCTAAGACTACAGCTTGAACTGCCTTCCCATGGGCTTAGAACTCCAATTCTAGCAGTTGGAGCCTACATCTTTATTGCTTTCTCACATAGTCCATTTAAATGTCAGTTCCTGCTCACTGCCCTACTTCTGAGTTCCCTCCTCATTCTTGACAGCTGAGGCCTTCCATTTCTTGATTTTGAACTAGAGTAGTTATTTACATTTTTATATTTTTTTGACATGGCTCTGTACTGAAGTGAAAGCCTGGGAAGTTGTTTTATATCAGCTCACTCAGTCACATTCATTCTATCCTTCTAAACAAAAATAAGGCCACATTGCCTTCAATGGGTTCCCATTTACTTGAAGAATAAAGGCCATCTCTCCATCTGGCTATTTTATAAACTTCATATTCAGGTAGAATTCTGGCTCCTCAACTTGACCTGTAGCCACACCTTTGATCCCCCCACCTCACACTATAGCCATAATGGCCTAAGCCTCATTCCTGAACATTCTGTGTAACATCACAACGCCACATCTTTGTTCCAAGAAACTTAGGGGTAGCTTCTAGGTCCTATTTCTGTTTATAATAATGATTTTCTGTGACTTTCATCTAAGATCTGTGAGTTCTCCATTTCGGAAAGTGCAAAATGAAGGCAGCACAGTCAACTACATAATCCAGGTCACTAATCCACTAAACAAAAGCCATATAGGAGAGTAAAGACATCCATTCAGAAGGCCAGAAAGGCCCTGTGCAGACAGGAGCAGCTGACCCAGCTGGAACGAATCGTTGAGTTTCACACTAATGCCACAGTCCTGCATAGACAGTATCTTGAAGTTCATTAAATCCTCAGAGTTTAGCTCCCTGCTCTACAGCAACATTTGCTCTGCCCTCTTTAGCAGAAGCAGCCTGCTGAGGAGATAGCTGTTATAGTTTGTGTGCTTCATTAGAGCAAGGAAATATAGTTCAGTTTGCCCAAACAAATCCTAACTGCTAATGGGCCAAGATATTGTGAATGCAGAGTTAGAATTGCTAGGACAACAGAGAACTGAACGGGGTGGGGGGCGGGAAGCACCTTAGGAACCAAAGAAACTGCATTTCTAAGCTTCATTTTATACCATGTAGCAAGTGAATCAATAACTTAAAAATGTACAGTGAGGCAAAAAGGAGTTGATTGCAATCTTCAAAGAATCGGCAAAAGGAAAAAGTAGGAGTGCAAATTAAACTCATTCAAAAGCATCAGGACAGTTGGTTCAAACCTAAGAAGAATCAACTAGGCTAGCAAAAAATCATTATTCCCAGAAGAGATGACAGAGGAAAGTAATAGAATATGAAATGTAAATACAAAAAAAGAAACCACCCAGATGTTTTGTGAATTTTTTTCACAGCATAATTCATGAGAATGCAAAATGGTATCCTTAGCAACATGGATGAATGTAAAAGTGGAAGATCATCACCAAGGTAAAGGCAGGTGTAGTCATTAGGACAAGATCTGAAGACATGAAAAATGACTTCCTGAATCTCCAGTTTTATGCTATTATCCAAAAGCAAAGCCAATTTAATGTAAAAAAAAAAATTCACATTTTATCATTCATTTCTTACTTAATTTTCAGTTTGGATTTGTTAATCCATCACTTTTAATTTGCACTTAAATATGCATCCTTTTAACCTATGAGATTATCATGCAATAATGAAATAAACTGAGCAATGACAGAACATTCTTTCTCTTTCCACACGCACAGAGGTGCAAGTGCACGTATACAGGCACACGTCCCTCAATCTTTGGAGTGAATATCTAAGGAATCCCCAAGATGGGAGTATTATCTGATTAGATGATATCTTTTTTTCTGAATCGACAGAAATTGTATAGTTTGATGACATCCAATTTATACACATTTTTCTTTTATAGTTAGAGCTTTCTATATCCTAAGAACTTTTTTTTTTTAATTTTTAAGTTCAGGAGTACACGTTCAGGTTTGCTACATAAGTAGACTTGTGTCATGGGGGTTTGTTGCACAAATTATTTTATCACCCAGGTATTGAGCCCAGTATCCATTTGCTATTTTCCTCATCCTCTCCCTCCTCCCAATCTCCACCCTCCGATAGGCCCTAGTCCGTTCTTTCCCTCTACATGTCCATGTTCCCTCATCATTTAGCTTCCACTTATAAGTAAGAACATACGGTGTTTGGTTTTCTGCTCCCTTGTTAGTTTGCTAAGGATAATGGCCTCCAGCTCCATCCATGACCCTGATTCATTTAAAAAATGAAAGAGTTTACCCAAGTGTAAGTCCAACATTTATTCACATGTCCCAAAATTTCTGGTTGTTAGGTGTTATATTATCTTAATGCAAAACATCTGAGTGGCTCCTAGACCGTACTCCTACAAAGAGGAGAAATTTAAAACCTTTGAAAGCCATCACTTAGCTTCCTATCACACTCACCTCTACACAAAGCAAGCTAAGCCACAAGGGGCAGCTTTTGGTAGCTCAGCAGCAGCATATAATTACAACCTTTCCTGAGGCATCCTGGCAGTTGATTTAAGTCATATTTGAGTAGTTTCACACTATCTGTCCTCCTAATAAAGGTGAAGAACCAACATTGAAGAAAAAAGAAGTGCTGGGTTGAAAACATGATCCAGATGGAGGCCTAACAGAACAACAACAACAAAAATCTATGTCTATGGCTATGGCTATGTTTTGTCCATATGCCTATATTTTGTTTGTACTTACATCTATATAATAATGTATATAAAATATTATTTTAGGTCTATATATTTCCATATTTATATCATACATCTATGAAGCTATATAAAATTATTTTGATTTTATATAAATACTTATATATGAATCTGCATCAATGTCTTTGTCATTGCATGTGTGTGTATATGTGTGTGCATGTAAACACAAACCCACTAGGTAAAATCAAAGCATTCTCATGGTAGTTTCATCAAGATGCAATCTGAGAGGTGTTTCTTCCACACATCAATGAGATGGAACAACAAAAGAGCTAGGCATTAAAGGGTTACTTAATAGATATCCTACATACAATGAGAAAATAATCTTTCACTGATTTAAAATTGAGAAAAGGTATATCATAAACAAAGACAGATGTCATAGGGCCAGTCCCCAAAGGAAACAGATTCTAAGATCAAAATGCATCTGCATGATGTTCACTAGGGAGTGCCTTGGGAGCAGGACTCTTATGGGGCAGGAGGGCAGCAGGGTAGTGCAAAGGGAGAAACTGACTCCAATTTAGCTTCACAAGAAACTTCATCTGACTTCATAAGAGGTGATGGGGCTGAGATGGCCTTTCAGAAATGTCCCAGATTGAGGCATGGGGGCTGGGCCCTGGCACCCTACCTTGAGCAGTCATAGGACATGGGCTACCCCTGGTGTGGGGCATAACCTCTTCTGGGAGGGCAATGCTCAGGGATGGACTCAGCCATGAGCCATCAGGAGGGGACATTCTCAGCAGCTGGGGAAATATGGCTCTTAGCACTAAAGGGGGCATGAACTGGGCACTAGAGTATCACTACAAGAGATTCATTAATCCATCTTATTTTTTGAGAAGGCTACTACTTATTACCCCAAACTATAAATCCACTCTTCTATGAGACATCCCTTCTTAACTTCGTGATTTTACCTTTCGACAATCTGATTTCTTAGGGTAGTGAGTCAATTGTAATCCAGCTTTTCCATATGAAAAAGTGCCCTTGATCACCTTGTAGAGAAATCTGATGGAAATAGAATGTTTGCACACTTTGTGGAAAGAAAGTGGGCTCCAGTTCCTGTATCTATAACACAGGAATAATAATAATAGCACCTACTTTATGGAGTGTGCAGAATAAATTAAATTATCCAAGCAAAGGTCTTCGAAGAGTGCCTGTCACACAGTTAGCTTTTACCAGCATTATTATTTTTGGAAAACTCTGTGAGCTCAATATGGCTTCATGGTTACTATGCTTATTCAGAATCTGCTCCACAAACCACTTCAAGGGACAGAGTCAAGAGCCAGCCCAGTGTCCCAACACTTTAGGTTCCAGTGATGTCTCACCTCTTTTTAAGTGATAGCCCAATGAATTCACACTACCTTTGGTTAACTTTTATGTCACTGTTTAAAAAATAAAGTTTATTCTCTGTACTTGATTAGTAGATATGGTTTCAAAAGATAACTGACATTTGAAGGGCAGAAAGGATAGCTTTAGGTCAACTATTCTAAAATCAAAATGCGGATAGGTGTCAGATGTCCTCCAACCTTTAATCATTCATATGCATTGATTCTATGCCATAGGTTAAGTCAGTCAGACACGTGAGGGTACAATTCACAGAGAAGTCAACAAATTAGACAGATTGCCAAGAAACAGCTCCATGTAAAGGTAGATAAACTATGGCTGCTTTATTGGAATGTTCATGTGACCACGTTGGACTACTGGAACAATATTTCCTAACTAAATGATTATGTAGGTAAAGATTCCTTGGGCCCTCAGTCACTCTTTCATCATGTGCTGGAACACCCACTGCAGGTGTTCCCTGGCCAACTTCTCAGCATTGCAGTGAGAGTGACCACTCACTTAGTGATTGTCCTCAGCTTTCATGAAAGGGCCCCAGTCTTTCCTATATCTTACCCGACTGTACATGCTCATGGATCTGCCCTTCATCTGAAACCCAGCACATCTACACCCCAGGTTCTGTCATCAGCTAGGACCCTCGACTCCCCACTCTGCAGTCTCTCAAGTTCTGATAAGAAAACTATTTCCAAGAAGGTCCTGAATGACATTGTATCATTCAGTCTTTACAGTTAGGGGCTCTTGATCTATTTAGAAGAACTTTAGGGAATACATGAAAACCATAAAGAAGACATCTAGATTTTTGTATTTATATCTATATGCATATTCTTCTAAGAGACAGCTTAATGGCTTTAATCAGGTTGTCAAAAAGCTTTGTCCTGACCTGTTCTGTGCGATGGATAACACCAGGCTGAACCCATGCCTGAATTTATATCCAGTTCTATCACTATTACCTGTGTAACCTTGGGCAAGTTACTTACTTGGGAGGTCTCGAGTTCCTAATCTGTAATAGGGGGATGATAATAGTATTTACACCTGGGGTTTCTGTGCAGAGTAAACAAGACAATCTCAGATATCTGGGTATATTCAGTTCTCAGTTTATATTTGTCATTATTCTTATTAAAGGATTCTCTATTCCAAAAATGTTCAGAAAAGCTGCTGTGGATATTCTCAAACTGTTGTATGGAGTCAGACTAGTAGACCATCAGGGAGTTTTGATTTGGACCATGTTTGTTTCTTTGTTTAATTACATCGTATTATTATGCCATTGACCTTCATCAAGGAAAGATACAAGAGCCCAACTGGTATCCACTTTTGTATCTATAGAAAAGGGGGCTGAAGACTCTGCCCATCATCATACAGTGTCCTTTCATTAGGGCCCCTGGAAGAAATACCTCTGCAAGGACACAGAGCAGCTACTCAGGCACAGGGCTCATTAGTTTTATTATGTGACAGAGCCCAGGCACTTGGAGACGAATGATGTGACCACTGAGAAGCTCAGCACCATCTCAGGTCCAGCTCCAGTGAAAACACAAGCCCATAGTGTATGCATTTCATGGTGTTAAACCCACCCCTAGTTTCCTAATTTTGTCACCCATGTTTGTTCCTTTGCTTTTGCTCCCTCAGTTGTTTATTTAATCCTATTGTCGTTTACATGGTTTTATGAACCACCTCAAATCCACTGAGGAAAAAAGTCATCATACACACAAACAGAGAAACAAATTCATACAGTGTGGATTAGTGTCTTATTTCCTATTATGCTATTTACTGTTTGATGGCAGTTCTCACTCCTGTTTAAATGAATTTTGAACTTCCATTGTCATGAAAATATGAGAGGCAAGGGGTGCGAGATTGGTGGGCTCTGAACACATTAAAAAAAAAGCAATCAAGAGCTTTCTAAGGTACCCAGTGGTGACAATTTCCAAAGCAAACAAAATTGTTCCCAGAAAAATATTATACAGGCAAAGAAAAATAAATCACCTTAAAATTAATCTTGTGTACATCCTAGAAAGGCATTTCTTGAAGGACTAACATATTCTCAATTCTTAGTCTGATAGAACTCTATCCTCTTTGCTGCCTTTTTTAACATAAGCTCTTTTTTTATATTTTAAGTCTAACATTCCAAAGAGAGTGGTCCTTGGGGTTTTCCATTTCAGAAGAGAATGGCAGCTGCTAGGTTTCCCTTAATGGAACAGAACATAATTTCTATTTCATACATAAGCCCAGTGGGCTTGTGTACAAGAGTGAATCTTGATAGGTCCAAAACAAATTATAGAGGAAATTTCTTGAATTCCCTCAAAACATCAGAAATTAATTAGTAGGTCTAATGCCTTAGAAGAATATGCAACGGGTAGCTGTATTTTCTCACATCCAAATCCTGTGTTGGTAAAAGCATTTTCCTATCTTCACACCTTCTGCAGGGTGACAGCCTGCTCTGCAACGTCCAAAAAATCAGAGGAAAATGGAAAGAAATAGGCTGAATAATTGTAACATGCATAGCAATTACAATAGAAACAACTCACATCTGTGTTGTACTTCACAGTTTGTGAAGTGCTTTCATAAACATTATCTTATGTGATCCTAATAAAAACTCTGATTTCAAAGTCTACACTCCTTTACTCATTTACAAGGTTGTTAGGAGTCTAATAGTTTCCCCTTCCAAATGTGTATGTTGAAATCCTAACCCCCAGGACCTCAGAACATGACCTTCTTTGGAGAGAGGGCATTTACAGAAGTTATTAGGGTTGGGTGTCAATACAATATGACTGATGCCTATGTTAAAAAAAAAAAAAAAAACTTGGAGACAGCCATACACAGGGAGAAGACTACAAGAAGATGAAGGCAGACTGGGGTGATGCATCTACAAGCCAAGGAACACCAAAAATTTGCCAGTAACCACCAGAAGCTGAGAAGGAGACATGACACAGATTCTCTCTCACAGTCCTCAGAGGGAATCGGCCCTGCCAGCGTCTCAATCTTGAATTTCTAGCATCCAGAAATGTGAGACGACAGTTTTTTTGTTGTTTAAGCCACTCTGTTTGTGGTACTTCATCATGCAGCCCAAGAAAACTAATACAAAGGCTCTTTGCAATCTGCTCTTATCTCTCTGGCACCATCTCTCAACCTTCCTTCCAATGGACTCTACATTCGAGCCAAGCTGAACGTGCTAGACAGGAGACTGTCTGCAAAGAATCTGCTAGATGTTGTTAGGATTTAAGCACTAGAAGTACAGGGCCTTGACTGTCAGAGATCATTGCACATTTCAGAACATTTTGGGGGACATAATCTTTCCTTTCTTTTCTAGTTTCATGAGACATACAACAAAGTCCATGGAGCCCTGCACTCACTCCACCATTAACTTGCCTGATTGATTCATAGAAAAAAGAACTACTACACTCAAGAGGTAGTCTACACCTTTATCTCCAACAATTTAGGAAACATCTTCTTTAAACATTACCCTGAAGTCGCATAAATAACTCAGAGGGTCAGTTGTCCAACCACAAGCCAATGCTGATGGTGACAGGTAGAAGTAGTGATGGAGGAGGACACAGAACGTAACTCCTATAAACAGTCCTTTCTGCTTCGGTGAGGACAGATTTGCTGGGATCATTTTTATAAAAGTAATGCACCTTGAAGAAGATTTAAAATGGATAGAAATTCTGTGGTATTTCTTCCCAAGGGTAAGCTCTGTGTCTTCCCCTTGAGCTTGGATGGATGCTATGACCCTCACCGATAGAATGCAAAATGCTGATTCATAGGCCAGGCCTTGAGAGACTGGCAACTTCCTCTTCTTGCCTCGTATTTTTCCTCTACAACCTGATGGACTGTCTTGCACAGCTCACTCCAGAGACCATTGTTTGAATAGAAGAGGCAAAATAAGGAATAAAGAATTTCTTTTATGAGCACCCCATTGAACTTGTGACTAAAAAAATAGATTAATAACCTCTTGGAATGCTATAGGTGTCAGTGACCCTAAAGATCTTCCAGTCTATTGTTCTTCCAAGTTTAAATCTCCTTCTAGGATTCATGAGAACTGGTGTCCATAGACGTTCAGATGCTCTTCTGCATGAATGATGATGTATACCTTAATATGATATAATGGAATAATATGGCTTGGCTCTGTGTCCCCACCCAAATCTCATGTTGAATGGTGATTCCTAATGTTGGGGGAGGGACTTGGTGGGAGGTGACTGGATCATAGGGGCAGATTTCCACCTTGTTGTTTTCATGATAGTGAGTTCTCATGATAGTTGGTGGTTTAGAAGGGTGTGGCACTTCCCCTTTTGCTCTCTCTCCTGTTGCCCTGTGAAGACGTGCTTGCTTCTTCTGCACCTTTCGCCATGATTGTAAGTTTCCTGAGGCCTCCCCAGCCATACTTCCTGTGCAGCCTGTGGAATTCTGAGTCAGTCAAACCTCTTTGCTTCATAAATTACCCAGTCTTAAAGCAGTGTGAGAAACGGACTAATACACAGAACCATGAGTTTTGGAGGCAAGTGCACTTTGATATAAGACACACTGACTATGTGGCCTTGAACAAGTTGTTTAATTTCTCACCCATTCAGTCACCTTCTTTCTGAAATAGAGAGTTAAAATGTCTTATCTTCAGGGTAGTTGTGAGTAGCAAACTACTGCTGACGCCAGTGTCACAAGGTATATGAGTGTTCAATAAGTACACCCCCTCACCATTCAGGCCTGAAAACACCCTCGTGTCCACACAGAACCTTCATCAGGAAACGTGATATAGCTGGAATATTTCAGATCCACATGACAATATGGACAATCTTTGTATTAAAATATACATTTTACAGCTTTGAGAGGGCAAAGCAGGAGGATCGCTTGAGGCCAGGAGTTCGAGACTAGCCTGAGCAACATAGTAAGAACCTGTCTTTACAAAAAATTAAGAAAAAATTAGCTGGATGTGGTAGCACTGCCTTCAGTCAGATCTACTTGGGTGGCTGAGGTAGGAGGATCACTTGAGCTCAGGAGACTGAGGCTGCAATGAGCTATGATTACACCACTGCACTCCAGCCTGGTGTCTCTAAATACTTATGTATGCATGCATACATACATATATCTTAAAAAGCACCAAAATCATGTACCTAAAGTGCTCTGTTCCTTCAATGAAGGGATTCTGTGTAAGGCCCTAGTGGGTAGAGCTGCTTTCTACTCCTGTGAAAATTTGAAGGTCCAGACCCTGGAGCTGCTCTACCCTCCAGGATATCAAAGGACATAAGAGACAAACAAAGCAGCCAGGCACAGTGGCTCATGCCTGTAATCCCAGCAGTTTGGGAGGCCGAGATGGGCAGATCACCTGAGGCCAGGAGTTCAAGACCATCCTGGCCAACATGGTGAAACTCTGCCTCTACTAAAAAATACAAAAGTTAACCAGGCGTGTTGGTGCATGCCTGTAATCCCAGCTACTCAGGAGGCTCAGGCAGGAGAATCGCTGGAACCCAGGAGGCAGAGGTTGCAGTGAGCCCAGATCACGCCACTGAACCCCAGCCTGGGTGACAGAGTGAGACTTTATCTCAATTTAAATAAAAATTAAAAAAAAATTCTCTGAGGAAGGCAAGGCTTATTATCTCCACTTTACACATGGGGAAACTGAGGTTTAGAGAGGTGAAGTGACTGAAACTAGGTCATATAGAGGGTCAGGGGCAGGACTGTCAGACCCCAGACATCCTGGCTTTTCCTCGAGAACCAGAACAAAAATCTTTGCATGGCATGTAAGAAGATAGAGATCATTTTATATTCCAGATTTCCTTAGGAAACTACACAGATTGCGATGGAGCAAGGACTCATCTTAGGGGCCTGCCAGGGCCCCCAAGCATGGAAATAAAGAAAAAAAATTGAGTTCCTTCAAGGAAAATTTCAGGCACTTAGCTAGCCTTGAAAAGTAAATGAACAATCTGATAAAGCAAACAAGATATTAATGATAGTCTCCCAAGCAAGTCAGAGTCACAAGGTGTTTTGGTTCTCTACAGAAACTAAAGGACAGCATGTTAACATTATCTTCTTGAGTTGTTTTATAGAAATCTGGACCCCTAGAAGACGGAAAATGCCAACCACTGTCATATAGACCTCTGAAAAGGCGGAACTGTGGGCTGAACTCCAACCGCCACTCTGTTCTACATTCCTTCCTGATGGGCCTGAAGAGACTCATGCCTATAGGCCAAACCTGAACATTTCTTTCTGCTGACCCCAAGTTTTTAGCAAACAATCTCTGAATATACCTATGAGCTGTAAGTCTCTGCTTCAAGATATCCGGCCTTTTAGATCAAACCAATTTATAACCTCCATGTAATGATTTATGATTTTGCCTGTAACTTCTACTTTCCTGAAACATACCCCTGCCTTTTAAAGCCCTTGCTTGTAAGCCATTGAGAAGTTAAGGTCTTAAGCATTAGCAGTCCATTTTCTTTGCTTGGTGCCCTGAAATCATGCCTCACTTTCTCTTGCTGCAAATCCTGGTGTCTGTGTGGCTTTTTCTATGCACTGGGCAAGTGAACCCAAGTTCAATTCGGTAACAAGGTAAGCACCAGGGGTGGAAGCTGAGACCTCTGGGAGAACTAGTGAGGCATAAAGAAGGGAATTTGTTTCTTCAGTAAGGGAGGCAGGGAGACCAAGAGAGAATTAAGTAGAGGTAAGGAGACATCAAAGGGAAGTCCTTCTTTGAGTGATCTCTCTGTATAGCCCCCAAACTGTCAATAAAGATTACTAAAATCAGAAAATGTTATTAATGCAGCTGTTCTTACAGGCACTCATTGAGAAAGAGGTGGTATTCTGTGGTCAGGCTGAAGCAGGCTGAAGCTGTCACACCTACTCTGGAACACTGAGGCTGAGGATTCCATGAGGAAGAAAGCCCCAGGGCTTCCCAGGTCTCCTACAAAGGACTTTGGGGCATCACAAGCTGGAAACTGAGTTAGGTCCAATGTAATCAGCTATTCAAAGAATAAGTAGCTCACCTGACATCTCTGTTACAAGGGGTAAAATCAAGTGATAGCCAAGTGCCTTTTTTTTTTTTTTGAAAGAAAGAAAAAGAGAGGAAAGAAAGTGAGAGTGAAAGAAAGAAAAAAAAGAATGTACGAGAGAAAGAAAGAGGAAGAAAAAGAGGGAGAGAGAACAGGATTCTTGTTCTACTGCCCAGGCTAGA
>CAUYLG010061622.1:0-48830 GCA_963573385.1 Cacajao melanocephalus | reverse complement strand
TTGCCAAGTCCAGGTCCAGTCTCTCTATGACCAATGCAGTTGCCCATGCTTTGTTTCCCCACTGACCAATCTACTGCCCTCACCCCCTGTAAAACCCCACGCCCAGAACGGCCGCATGCGACTTCTCTGGCCTCTCTCCCTTTCTCCCTCCCCTGGGGCCACAGAACCTCACCCGGGAGCTAAATAAACTGGAATTTAATTTGTCTCGTGCTGGCCTCAGTTTCCTCATTTTAAACTCGGCAATATCCTTACAAGAATAACCTTACACTTACTACTCAAGAGAGAAAGCAAGTGTGAAGCTCGCGCAGGAGAGAAAGCAGCACCATGACATAACCAAAGTGCCCTTGAGTCCCTACAAGCTAAGCAAGCCCCAGCCTCCCAGCCTCCATCTAGTCAATGAAGGGCATGACTAGTTTTAGTTTCTAGCTCCCAAATTGAGTCTCAGATCAAGCGGTGGTAACGTGAATCCAAAAACTATTCTCAGTAAGTCTAAAAGCCTCTTTACTGCTCAGGCTAACTTAAGCACCCACAGTCCTTTGGTTTCTGTTGGAATTATATAAAACCTGATAAAAGTGACCCCAGGCTAAGAGTTACTACATATCTTTAAAGAAAAGGGGGGGCTTAATTATTACTTAAAAATGTAATTTGTTCGGTAAATAAGATTTTACAAAGCTTGAGGTAGGTCGGGTAGATTGGTAAAATGCAAAGAGTCCTCAGTGGTTAGAAGCCGCCGCTGTAAGTGGAAGAAAAAATGTGTATCACCAAAACATTTTCCCTTTCCTGCCCAATTACCATGAAAATGGGACACGATTCTAGAATCCTGATGGCCCTCTGAGGTTAAACTAAACTGCTGTATATTAGATGCCCCTGAGAGCTGGTCATGTGATCAAGACTTTTCTAGATAACCCAAGCCACTCTTGTTACTCTTCTGGTTCTCCTTCTCCCGCACTGTTCTCTTCCCCATGTCCACTTTAGCAACTGCGTTCTTCTAATAGAATGCAGATGAGGAGAATAATTACCAATGAATGACTGAAACCTGACCGTTGCTCAGTCATCAGTTAGGAAGTTGCCAGAAGGCAATGGGATTGTGGGACACGGGCTGACCACATGTCCCAAGGATAAGCACAAGAGCCAGGAAAACATGATAGCCTCGCCTCCTCCAGCAAGGTCATTGCCCAGCTGCAGAGGACCAGTAGGGTCTGATTTGTCGCCACTGTATCGAGCATGTTTGGATTGCCCACCTCTGTTCATTGAGTGGGCCTGAGTGTTCCTTCCTTCTGTCCTGGGGTATGATGAGGGTCCTAATTCCCAACCCTGAAGGCCTATGCAAAAAGCTATTTCCTTGTTTTTGTTTGTTTGTTTGTTTTTTAGAATGAGCTCTTCATAGACAAAGGCAAGGATGGTAAATGGGTTTCTCTCCTGGGCTAATTCTGATCAGCTGTATGGATGCCTGGGGCACTGTGTGGAGGGGGCGGTGGCCGGCTAAGCACTTGATGGAAAATGGATTGCCTAGATCGGCTAGTAATGTCTGCTCCAATCACAGGAGCAGTGGAAGGGTGCAGACTCTGTATTTGCTACCCTGGGCCCGAGATCTCAAAAGAGAACTCAAGACACAACTTGTTAAACTTCAGTATATACAAGGATAGCCAGGGAATTGTGCTAAATATACATTCTGATCCAGAAGATCTGGAGATTTGGCATATCTGACAGGTTTCCGCAAGATGCTGACTTGCTACTAGACCACTAACCACACTTGGAGTGAAAGGGGCTAGAATACTTTCACCAGCCAGAATACTTTCCCAAGCTCCCTGAGAACATCATCAGCATGCAGACCCCTGCCAGGTGAAGTCCAGCTGGACTGGCTGTCCTGAGACAGTAAACGTGACTGTTTGCCCGCTGCGCCACTAAAGGACATGGGGTCTGCTGCTGGGACAGGCTCCTGCTGATGAAGCTCTCCACCCTTCACGTTAGGCTCCCATCCCAAACCACACTCTTCCCTTTAACCAGAGGCCCTCCTACCAATGAGTGAAATGGCAACCCCGGTCTAGAGGAAAGAGAGAGGATGGGAGGGCTGACAATGTCTGAGGGCAAAGCGGCGTGACAGTAGAAGAGAGAGAAAGAGTCCCTTGGTTCCCACGTGCGCCCATCCTCCCCATGTCTAGGACATCTAGGTAGTGTTCCAGAGTGACTTGGTATAAAAAGGTGGGCAAGGGGCCAGGCACGATGGCTCATGCCTGTAATCCCAGCACTTTGGGAGGCCGACGCAGGTGGAGCACTTGAGGTCAGGAGTTTGAGACCAGCCTGGTCAACATGGAGAAACCCTGTCTCTACTAAAACTACAAAAATTAGCCACGCATGGCGGCACACGCCTGTAATCCCAGCTACTCGGGAGGCTGAAGCAGGAGAATTGCTTGAACCCAGGAGGTGGAGGTTGCAGTGAACTAAGATCGTGCCACTGCATTCCAGCCTGGAAGACAGAGTGAGACTCCATTTCAGGAAAAAAGAAAAAAAGGTGGGCAAGAAGTAAGCTTTTATCTTCTCCCTTGCAGAAGATTAGAAGTGGTTCAGAGGCCTCCAGTCCTTGCAATAAGGATGGGAGAACGGAGGCAGGAGGGACAGGGAGACTAAGGGGACCAAGTGCATTCTCACACTGTGCTGTCCTGGGCTCACTGCTCCCTGGGCCTGTGTCCTCCATTAGACAGCGACCACCTTGGACGAACAACCGCGTGTGAGCCTGACTTCCCAGTATCTGGCAAAATGCATGACTTAGAATAAAGACTCAGCTGATGTTTGCAGATAAAGGGGAAAAAGTTTTTAAATTGGACAATATCCTATTGTGAAGAGCAGGTACTCCTAACATTTTGGCAGCTGAGCTAACTCTGAGCTCCCAGGAGAGGGACATGAGAGGTTCTTCATACTGATCAGACTCACCAGTGGATCCCCTCTCCCTGGTGATGTGTAAACAAGAGGGACAGGAGATCTGGACCATAAAGCTGTGGGCTCTGAGAGGCCTGCCTAGTTTGAGAGTCAACGTCATCTAGGGAAAGAACGTTATGTAAGTGCTCATCTAATAAAGGATATTTAGATCAATCCTCGGCTTTTCTGCCTGCCTTTCAAATAAAATTAAGTATATGAGCACCTACTATGTGCAAGGGATTATTAATAATAGGATCGTGATTCTTCTTCCACATCAGACATGCTCAAAAGAAAAAAATGAAAACAAAACAATGAATCGAGTCTTTTTATTTTATGACATGGAGCTGGTACAGACCTCAAAAGTCCCCATAAGGCTGGAACCTGGCCCATTAAAATGCTCACAATACTCAGGACATATTTTTTTTTAGAAGATAATTACTAACAATCTCGGAAGCTTCAGGTCCCCTTATATGCTACAAGAAAAGCCTTCATGGGAACAGATCTGTTGCCATGACAACAATCACTTGGCTGCGTATAAAGAAGGGCGGGGGACCTACCAAATGGTATTCTCAACCGTCAGCCCTGGGATTTCTTAAAGCCACTTTCTAAAGAACCGTCAGCATCTAAAAGAATCTAAAAGCTGAATGAGACCTTAGGGGTAACCTAGTTTCACATGACACCAGAATTTCTTCTTTATTGTCCCTGCCAAATAGTCATTTGGACTCAGCTAAAACATCTCCAGGGCCAGAGAACTTGCTCCCCTTCATGCTGGAAGAAGGTAGGGAGCTTTCTTCAATAATGCTGGAGTGAGGTGAGCAGAGGTACAAGGGAAGGAGTAATTACTTGAAGGACCCTCCCCTTTCCGAACAGGAGGTTTAGGCTTTGACAGTGCCTGCCATGAGCTCAAGGAGCCCAAACAAAACAAACAAGCAAAATGCCTGCAAGGGAGCTTCTCCCAGATCTCCAATACAGAGCTGGTTTCCACTTCTACCCATTCAATGCCACCTGGAAATTCATAGTTGTCACTGTTATGCTACATGGAAACAGCGCCAAGGACCCTGGTGGTATTCCGTGAACCATGTTGGAGGCTGCATGGGGAAAACCACAGCCATGTGCCTTGTATCCACGTGCTGTAGAAACAGTACATCTGCATGAGTACACGTGTGCACAAACCCACCAGAGAGACTCCCCAGCACGTGATCTTAACAGCCGCCTCTGCAGAGCATCACTAAAGATGGCTTTGACCATCAATTACCTTTTGAGACAAATGCACGCGGATTCTTAGGTAACTCACAGGGAAACACATTTGTATAGACCAAGACTGGTGAAAGAGCCGGGGTGAGCTGAGGGGATTGCTGAGTAAGTAGCATGCATCACGAAAGTGGGTACAAGACCCACTGAAGGAGAAGTAAATGCCTTGCCCATGTGTTGCTGCTATGAGGAGTGCTGTGACCTGTGGAGGAGCGTTTCAGGCTCAGCCAATCTGAGCACATGACCTCCAACTATCAAGCTGGCATCCCCTCATTATGGCAAGGTTCCACCAAGACAGGTGCCTGGGACACGCTCCTACAGGCTACCTCCATTCTGCCCACACAGAACAGCACAGACCCTCAGCTCCCTGCAATTCACCACACTCCTCGGCTCACCACCCACCTCGACACTTTCCAGATGCCCTTTACATAGCATCAGCATCTTTCAGTAATCACTCCAGGCTGACATAGTGAGACGCAGTTCACCAGCCTGAACAAGCTTAATGGCCCATTTCATGTGAGAAAGAGAATCAGAAATATTAAAAGGAAATACCCTGCTTTTTTTAAACTCCAGTTTACTTAGTACCTTATCAGTAATGTCTACCATCCCCAAAGAAGACTGAAAAAAATAAAAAAGATTTGCATGACCTACAATGTGATCTTCATCTCAGACACCTGAGTAGACACCCAAGCGCATTCGCACAGAAGCAGATTTGATGTGAAGATGGCACCTGTGAACAGGGACCTCCCAGAGCCAATGCTTACCCCAGGGAGTGCTCCGCTGCTGGTGGGGCTCACAGAATGCCAGAATGCAGCCTCTGAGCTTTTCCACCAAGGTTCCCAATCAGGAACTCGGCACTCATTTGGGGAAGAACCTAGCAAATCATCTTAGTGGTACTTAATTAGCAAACTTACTAACATTTCAGGCAAGAATTAGCTGCTGCAGGAATTAGTATCGATTTGGTGAGCATCCTACAGGGGCGACATTAGACCACTCCAAACCAGCAGTGACAACTGGGAGAGAAAGAAAGCACATAGAGCAGCTCCTGACCACAAGGCAGAGGACAAAGAGTCAGGTGATGGCAGGAGCAGACACATCCTCATTACAGAAAAGAAGCCAGGACCGTCCCCAGCTGTGGGACTGGTGGCCGCCATTTCCAGATGACTGCACATGCCCACAGGAAATGGCACAGGCAAGGCAGTCATTAGGAGAGAAGAGCTTCACATTCACATAACTGAAAAGACAAGCTTGCATTCCCTGAGACTCTGGTTTATTTTAGGAGACAATTACCCAGTTGTTATAAAGCTGAAACTGACCTTTCAGGTAGAAATCTTGACATCAGGGATCTTCTTATCCAAAGTAGGAAAAACCATGAGATTTTAACAACCAAGTTGAGAGAGAGAGAGAGAGAGAGAGAGAGAGAGAGAGAGTGTGTGTGTGTGTGTGTGTGTGTGAGAGAGAGAAACACAAAGAAACACAAGTGAACCTAACAGCAGGGACAGATTTCATCACCAGGCAATCCTAGGTCACTAGATTAACACTGAATTGTATTCAGCCCACAAACAAACATTCAAAAGCAGATTAAGAATGTTGTGTTGGAAAATGAGATTAAACAAATCCAATTTTCTTATTTTTTTAAGTTCAAAAGACTGAAACCCAACAAATGAATTAAGTAAACAGGACAACTACCATCCAGCCCCACTGGACAAGTGGACAAATCCCATAGGCAGGCTATCCCTGCAAATTTCGGTTCTCAGAAAGCAAAGCATGGTGCTATGACAGGAAGAGAGGTCTCGGGGGCATTTCTGTGGCCCTGGAAGGATGGCCTGATTCCAGAAGGTATACTGGAGGTATGCATCTACACCCAGGCTGTCTCTCGATACACTCAGCCATCCGAGGACCATCGTACAGATGAGGAGCAAGACTCAGAGAGCAGAACAATTTGCTCAGGGCAACCTACCAAGCAGGAGTATACCACAGAGGTTAAGATTCAGGGTTCTGGAGCTGGATATCCCTGATCCCTGTTCCAGCTCTTCCTCCAACCAGTGGTATAACCTTGGGTGATGTCCACTCTGACATCATCAAACAGGAACTGCTCCACAGTACTATCAAGGAATGAATGGGATCATCCAAGTAGGATGCTGAGCACCAGGCCCTGTGCACACAGAGTCAGATAACCATGCAATTAACATGCAAACCTACAGCTGTCTGATTCCAGAACTCTTCTCTGACTCTATACGCACAGCTTCATGCAACAAAAGACTCTCAGCTAAATCTGGTTCTGGATTTACTTCTCAACTCACTGCAAAATGTATTTGAGTTTCCTGTTTCACATATCAATTCCTTTGCAGAAATGTGTGTAACAATTGGGAGGAGAGTGTCACTGCTTCCAAAGACAGCTACGGAAAGGTCCTTCAAGCCTATGGGGGCTGCTATGTACAGTTCCACAGGTAGCTCACTGCACAAGTCAAAGAGAATGCTATTTGCATAGACAACGAGTCATGGGTATCCTAAAGCCTGGTTTCTACCCCAGTCAAATCCAGAATGAGATCTGAGGAGTACTGAGTCATGGCATTGCCTGCTCTGCTGCCCATCCCTCTCTTTCCTTTTGTTTTGGCTGTTGGTACACTTCAAACTAGATTCATTTGTTCTCAGCCATGGCAAGGTTTAAAGGTTAGAGAGATGGCTGGGTGCGGTGGCTGTAATCCTAGCACTTCAGGAGGCCGAGGCAGGAGGATGGCTTGAGCTTAGGAGTTCAAGACCAGCTTGGACAACACAGTGAGACCTCATATCCACAAAAAAATTTAAAAACTAGCCAGGGATGATGGTCTGCACCTGTAGTCCCAGCTGCTTGGGTGGCTGAGGTGGGAGGATGGCTTAAGCCCAACAAGCTGAGGCTGCAGAGAGCTGTGACTGTGCTGCCGGCACTGCACACTGGGCGACAGCAAATATCTGCCTCAAAAAAAAATGAATGTGGCAAGAGGTGGTAGCGAAGAGATGGGTCCGGCCCCACATAGCTAGGGGAAAGAACAGGGGAATTACCTGCTACTGAACCTTGCTCAAACGGAAGCCAGGTGCTAACACCAATGGCTTGCCATATTTATTAAATCAATCACACATTTAATTCTCAGGAGGTTTTGCTCATCTCAGGGTGAGGCTGCAATACCATTTTCCTCTCCTTTCTAAGGGATGGGTATGTTTCTTTTCCGGATGTGGAGACGGGGGATACTCACCTTTGTCCTCATCATGGCCATGGAAAATCATCTCTGATTTCCAAACCAAGGGCAGAGCCACCAGCAAAGCCCAACTTCCCAAAAAGGCACAGGATCCAGAAGACTATACTTCAGCTGTTTTGGAAATGGATATTTTTTTTTTCCCAAAAGAAGCAATGTCATGAATTGTAGTTAAGTTCTCAGGCTGGCTTACAAACTTAATCCATTATATACCTACATCAGATACTACTGAACCTGACCATGTCCCATAACGATGTTTCTATAGGAAAAAAGTACCCCATTTCAGCCTGGGACATGGATTTTAGTGGAGAAAAGGGCAGAGGGAGGAAAGGAAGAAGCTCCTGACTTTGAAAGAATGACATTCTTCATGTGTTTACTAAATCACCCCTACCTACCATGCACAGATTATTTTAGTCAGTAAAATAGTCCTGGCCTTAAAATCAACACAGGCCCAGCGATACAAAATGACAGATAAATAGTACTGGATGATGCAATGTGATTGGAGGAGGGCAAGAAGGGCTTGTCTAAGCTGAGATGGAAGGGGCCCAGCCAGGCTAAGACAGTGTCTGTTGGAGGTTCCAGAAGGTGGGAAGATGCAGCATTCCAGAGGAACAGAAGAGCACATGCAAAAAAGCCCTGGCAGTACAAGAGAACAGTGTGTGCCCGGGGAGGGGGGGTGGTGGTCTCTAAGGAGTCCAGTGTGGCCGGAGTGCCATGGATGTGGGCGGGGCAGTGAGAGGATGAGGCTGGAACAAGAGAGGCAGGAAGAGGCCAGGCCTGGAAATGGCTGCAGGAAGGCCATGCTGGGGGGTAAGCAGAGCCCTCACCCCAAGACAAATGAGCCATGGAAAGGACTAAAAGGGATGTAGCCAAGAGGTGGAAGCAACACAAATATCCACTGGGACTGAATGGATAAACATATACATGCAATGGATTATTCCGGCCTAAAAAAGGAAGGAAATCTCGACATACACTCCAATAGTGGATGAGCTCTGAGGACATTATGCTGAGTCAAATAAGCCAGCCACAAAGGGCAGATACTGTGTGATTCCACTTCTACGAGGTGTCTAGCAGAATCACATTCACAGAAACAGAAAGGAGAATGCTGCTTATCAGGCACTGTGGGGAAGGGGGAAAATGAGAGCTGCTGAATAGGTTCAGAGCTTCAGTTTTGCAAGATGAAAAAGTCCTGGAGATCTATGGCACAATACTACTGAACTCCACACCTAAAAATGATTAGGATGGTAACTTTTATATTATGCACATTCCACCACAACTAAAAATTAAATTTTTTTAAAAAACAAACGATCTCACCATAGCTTTGGTTGATACTCTGGAGATGATTCTGGAGGGGAAACTGAGGCAAGAACAAACAGTGCCTCCTTCCCTAACCAAATCAGCCTAGAACTACTGGTGGCCCTAGAACCAGCCATGATCACAGGAGGAGGGGCTAAGGACAGGCCCCTTCTCCTGGTCAGTGCCCTGGATGCTATGGCTGCTACGACAGCCCCATGGCCTTTGACCTTCAGGATTCTCCTGCTTCCTCCTCAGCGGCACTCTTCCCTATGCCATCATCAGAGGTGACAGCAGCACAGATACGCACAGCTCTGGACCACCTCTGCCTCCAACTGAACCAAGAGTGCAAGTTCAAGATTCCAAATTCAGGACACAGATAAACCAAACCAACACATTCAACATGAACATGCAAACGCTCTGCTGCATCATCAGAAGGGGCGTAAGATCCTAGGCTTCAGTACGCAACAGACAAGATTCCACTGCAACAAACTGCAAAACAGTGCCTATGTTTATTTGCATCGGATTCAAGGGGAAGCCGCTGGAAGAAAGACCCTTGTCTCAGGCATCTTCTCATTATGTTTTTGTCATTGCCGCAGCTGTTGTTAAGTGTGCCTGTTTCAGGCAGTCAAAAAAAAAACCTATCAGTGCTGGGCAGAAGAAAATAACAACAAACAAGAAAGTCCCTGCTGTCAGTCCAGGTCTCACCAGAGAGTGAGATACACAAGCAGATGGGCACGCTATAGTTCCCAGGTATTAGAGTAGGGGAACACACAACAGAGGGAAGAATGGGATCCTCTGGACTCCCCATATTCTTTAGCAACTTCCCTGTCTGATTCTGAAGTGATTTCTGTTGCGAAAACTTAGAACCCTGACTGACAGTATCAGGGACTGAACTAAGCCCTTCTCAATTCACTGTCTGAGCAACGAGGCACTCAACTGTTGAAATCTTCAAATTATGAGACCAATGCGCTGCCTACTGAGCTAAGGAGGCAACTGAGTTGCCGAAATTTTGATTGCTTTTTCATTTCACATGTGAACCTTTCGATTTCAAATATTAAATTTACAAAAACAGGGATCGATGAACAAACAATCAGATTAACCGGCATTTCGTCTAGGGACCAGTATTTCACCTGACCTGTGGCCTGCCACATATCCTACTGTTTTTCCAATCAGGATTACATAAGTGGTAAACCAACAGATGGAAATGCTGTCTGGTCAGAGAACAAGGGCAGTGTCTGCCTCTACCACACATGAGTGTGTCAGACTTCCAGTCCATGCCTAATGCTTTTCCCAGAACCATTCCCAGAATACCAGCAGCAAGAAAATGATTTTCAGGCAGCCTGGGCATCTCTCTTTGCTGTTCTGTGAAGGAAACCAGGAGCTGCCTCTAAGGGGCAGGGTCTCTGCTGCTTGCTTCCATTTCTAGGAGATCGAGGACCCATCAAAGAGCCTGTTGGGTCCCAGGGGGCTCCCATTCACACTGGGAACAGACACGTCGAGGCCCAAAGGCCTCTGACTCCTTTAACCCATTTATCCTAATTTTCCTGGCAAATTACAAAAAACCTGGAATTCAGTTCTTCCATTTCGTATGAGAGAACCATGAGAGCTGGGAAGGTTCTTGAAAAGTCATCTTGCACTTTAAAGAGATCTCACCTAAATCAGAGATTTTCAAGAGAATAATTCTTCATACAGCAACCCCCTATTTTGATTTGAGATGTTTCACAGGACAAGATGGGGGTGCGGGGCTCTCCACAGACTGCCATACTCCAGCCCCCACCACAAGCCCCTCTGCGAGCTCACTGACCATGATCATGCCACTCAAAATCAGAGCAACCTGGAGGCCGGTGACCTCAGAGATCCAAGAAAGTCACTTGGCAAAATTTACCGCCATGGTTTCATTTTGCTTTGAGATGGAGTTTTACTCTTCTTACCCAAGTTGGAGTGCAACGGCGCCATCTCGACTCACCACAACCTCCGCCTCCTGGGTTCAAGTGATTTTCCTACCTCAGCCCCCCGAGTAGCTGGGATTACAGGCATGCCCCACCACACCTGGCTAATTTTGTATTTTTAGTAGGGACAGGGTTTCTCCATATTGGTCAGCGTGGTCTCGAACTCCCGACCTCAGGTGATCTACCCACCTCAGCCTCCCAGAGTGCTGGGATTATAGGTGTGAGCCACTGCACACCGCCATGGTTTACACTCCTCGTTTGGAGTAGTAACCTGGTGCTAAGCAATGTATAGACTTTATTTCTAAAATCCCTGACAACTCTATGTGGCAGGCATGAATACTCGCATCATAAAAGAGGAAAATGAGACACACAGACTATAGCACTTCCAAGAGCTGGCCTGGCACATTAGCCCTCATTACGTTCTGATTCTATTTTTGTGAGAGGAATTATTTATGTGGGTTATGCAGGTTTTCTGTTTTGTATAAAGTATTATGTAAGAGTACTCACTCCTTCCAAATGGATTGCTGCCTGAACACTTCCTATAATAACATTCTCAAGATGCCTTTGCACAGAGAGGGTAAGGAACCTGCTTTGGGTCACACAGCTAACGTGCAAGGGAACTGGGCTTCAGATGAGGTCATGTGCCTCCAAAGTCCATGCATCACACTCCTCAGCCTTTTATAACCTAAATCCCCTAGACTGCTGCTCAGGCCTGTCCACTTCGAAGACCCAGACTTCAGTAGAAGGCGAACAGGCCGCCATCCTCCACATACCAATTTTTCCCGAGCAAATGGACAAGTACCCAAACCATACTTTATTCTGTGGCCCAGGCTGGAGTAAAGTGGCGCGATCTTGGCTCACTGCAACCTCCCTCCCAGGTTCAAGTGATTCTCCTGCCTCAGCCTCCCAAGTAGCTGGGATTATAGGCATGCATCACCATGCCCAGCTCATTTTGTATTTTTAGTAGAGACAGGGTTTCTCCATGTTGGTCAGGCTGGTCTCGAACTCCCGACTTCAGATGATCCACCCACCTCAGCCTCCCAAAACCAAAATACACTTTTCTGTTTCACAACATTTCTGGCCTTCATTCATGCCAAGAGTGAGCAACTGTCGCATCATTCTGCACGATCACAATACAGATTTCACAATACAGATTCCCCAAGACAGCAACAACAGGGCAGAGTCTGCAAACCAGTTTTTTCATTTTCAATCTGCAGTTGACAAAACTAATGCTTGGGCAGCTGGCAGAGTGCACTGGGTGAACATGCTGCTGAAACCACATCTGCTCTTTATGACCCGGGACCAGGTTGAAGGACAACAACTAGGAACAGGAGCCTGAGGTCATTCTTTCCAATCCAAAGGGCACATCAAGTATGAGGTTTCCTGCACTTGCCTTCACACTGGCTCTGCAATGACCCTGGGAGCTGGCAGCTCTCCATAACATAGCTGCCCACTCATCCACAGTACAACAAACACTGGGCCAGAAGAGGGGCTTTTCCCAGATACAGGGAAAAAAGAAAGAAGAAGAAAATAAGTACTAAAAGCAGGTTTTAAGGAATGAAGGAAAACAGAGGCAAAACAATCTCAGACCCAGTAACTTTTACACATCCTCGACATCATTTTACACTAACAGAACGGTATAGTGCCTGGAAGATCTAAGGAGTCAGTGCTTTGCTCCAAATGATTTGGACAGATGTTTACTAAGTTTGCCTTTCTAAAATTTTCTTGTACGTCGTTAACGGCAGGTGATTAATATTCATGCAAGGAGGATTTCACCTGAATTTTGTGGCGTTGACATCTATTAAAGTTAACAGACAAAAAGGCAGAGCTGTGAATGTTCTTTTAAACTGGCATCTGAGAGTCTTTGCAGGGAACAAGATCATCGCAAGCTGCCAACACACGCACTTCAGGTGACAGGCATCATGGCAGCTCCCAAACGCTCTGTTCCAGCTCCTGCTTACCTCCCGGCTTCTGTGCACGCCGTTCCCTCCACCGCTGGGATGCTGCCCTTCTCACCGGCTTCTGTGTACCTTCACAACCTTGCCTGGGTATCACCTAGAGTGAGCAGCATTTCCCATGCTCTGCCTCCAGGAGACCCCCCTCTCTCCACCTGAACCAGACCTCTGTGCCCCATCACACCTGTCCTGCCACTGTCTCTACTTTTTGTCTTCTCTGCTAAGACTAAGCTTCTTGCAGGTGGGGCTCTCCTCTCTTGCGCAGTGCATGGCACGGAGCACCACTCAAAAAACACCTGCGGAATGATATTAAAGAGGAAAGGAACAAATCACTGGGAAATATGGGAGGGAGACAGTGTCTCTAAAGCCAATGGGAACACAAACAAACCTGCAGAAAATAGATCTGGTTTATCTTTTCAGACTTCTTTTTTTTTTTTTTTTTCTGAGACGGGGTTTTGCTCTTGTTGCCCAGGCTGGATTGCAATGGCGCAATCTCGGCTCACCGCAATGTCCGCCTCCCAGGTTCAAGTGATTCTCCTGCCTCAGCCTCCTGAGTAGCTGGGATTACTGGCATGCGCCACCACACCCAGCTAATTTTGTATTTTTAGTAGAGATGGGGTTTCTGTATATTGGTCAGGCTGGTCTCGAACTCCTGACCTCAGGTGATCCACCTGCCTCGTCCTCCCAAAGTGCTTGGGATTAGAGGCGTGAGCCACTGCGCCTGGCCTTTTTTAAATTTTATTTTTTATTTAAAGTTTTTCTGAAATCACTAGCAGGCTGGATGAAAGCATCATGGAATTGAGACTCCTGGCACCAGAAGGGCTCCTAGGTCACGTGGCCCAACAGATCCATAATGCAGGAAGCATGTGTCTGCTCTGTGCTGAGTCCAACACATCGCTGACACTCTGTTGGTCCTGGCAGATGCGTCTCCCTTTAGGGCCGTCGGCTGCAGGTCTGGTTTTCAGCCAGAGAATAACTACAAAAATGATAGCACGACTGTTTTTCTGTCCGCTGCTTCAACCTTCTCCTGTTCATCATCTTCAACAGTTGCAAAGAAACTTGGCAGTTGGGGTTTCATACCCAAATGTGGGCATTTTTGTCCTTGGGAAAAGGCTACACTGAAGTCTTCTAAGAGGAATAGCTTTTGCTTCTCTCTAGAAAATCCAAGGTATTCGTGGAGGGCATCAGACTGGCTCTGCAACTCCCAAGGGTGTCCAGCAAGGTCATGGCAAGCACTGGACACTCAAAATATTTCACAGTTGATCTTTTACCCACATAAATCCCCTGTGTCGCCCACATGTCTTCACTTTCAAGGGCCCTAATTCCTTCCTCCTGAAATTCCCATCAAATGGTGCAAGAAGCCGCACAGGCTGGAGTCACCTAAAAAGCTAATTAAGTCCATTGATTTTACTGCTAGAATACTCAAGGCAGGACCTGACCACAGGCTGAGGACAGATACTAGTGGAACGAACAGCTATCTTGTTAACACGTAATAACACCCAGAAGAGAAGGAAAAACCGTCAGAATTTTAAACCATCTTTTCATCTTCCTGCACAAAAAATTAAATTAAAAAGAAGAACAATGGAATTTCAACATCTCACTGAGCTCTGATGGAGCCAATGCAACGGTATCCTGAATGGCTGGACAGGGAATATAGTTTCTTGTGTTAAATAGGATCACCTAGTTCAGAGGCCATCCGCTCCCACATTCCAGCCCCTTGCTGGTATCCCTCTGGGGAATCAAGACCAGGGAAGGCCAGAAAAGAAGCAGCGTAGCTCCTGTGATCCCCTGGAATCCCTCCACTGATAAAGGCAACTTCCAACGACTCCTCTTCCTTCCCAGGCATCCTACTCTTCCCCTTTCCTCCACAGGAACCCACAAAGGAGAGAAAACAATGACAATCCTGCAATTACCATGACTCTGACCTTTAAATGTTTAACCAGAGATCTGTTTTTTAAGGGCCAGATGAAAAGGCAGGTGATTAGCTTTCAACATGAGTCACAATATCCCTGCGGTGAAATAATTCAATTAAATATTTAATGGTCTTAGGTTTTGTTTGAAGCACTGTTAATGGCAGCCTGGTTAGCCCCAGTCGTGGTCTCAGGAGTGAAGTGGAAGGAGCCAGCTCTCCAGGAGGGAGAGTCGATTGGTGGGGAGTCTTCCTTAAACAGGGACTGGAAAGCCAGGCCCATGGGGAGGAGGGGTGTCTGCTAGGGAAGCATCACGGCACTGTCATTCCAATCACATAGAAGCACAGCCCTGACGTGATGGATGGGTCTCTAACACTTTTTGTGCCTTTTTTTTTTTTGAGACGGAGTCTGGCTCTGTCGCCCAGGCTGGAGTGCGGTAACGCCATCTTGGCTCACTGCAACTTCCACTTCCAAAGTTCAAGTGATTCTCCTGCCTCAGCCTCCAGAGTAGCTGGGATTACAGGTGCCTGCCACCACATCCAGCTAGTTTCTCTATTTTTACTCGAGACGGGGTTTAACCATGTTGGCCAGGCTGGTCTCGAACTCCTGATCTCAAGTGATCTGCCCGCCTCGGCCTCCCAAGGTGCTGGGATTACAGGCGTTAGCCACCGTGCCTGGCCCCTGTCACTTTCTCCAGAGAAATCCTTACTAACCCTTGGAGAGTCAGAAAGATTCAACCAGAAAGTGGGTTCCAGGCACTTGACTGGTATGTTTCAGGTTTGTGTGTGGTTTTGTTTCTCTCAGTGATGCACCAGCATGAGGTGGCTTCACTCTCTCAGCTAAGAACCTTCCTGGTTGCAGTGAGCTGAGGTCACGCCACTGCACTCCAGCCTGGCAACAGAGTGGGAACTCCATCTCAAAAAAAAAAAAGGTTATTACGTGAAATGTTGGATATGTTAACTTGCTTGACTACAGTTACCATTTCACTAGGTGTATCAAAACTTCACACCTTAAATATACACACAAACACACAAAAGACAGCCTTCCCTAACCTGGAAAGTACAGAGAGGGGAGCACAAGGCAGGGTCACAGCACAGACAAGCCCATCCTGTCTCACAGTAAGAACAATCCAGCCTGCTTGCCTTTCTCACGCCTGCCAGGAGGGCAAGTCATGTGATGAAATGAAGCATTCAAGTGGTACCTAATCCAAAGAACTGTCTTAACTGGAGGATTCCACTAAGAAAAGTCTTCCACAGGCCTTGACTGGCTGTTTCAGAGTACAGAGACCCCACTGAAATCTGCTAAACTTCAACCCCATTTCTTGTCCTCTGAACTCATACATGTTTATTCTTCTTACAAAGACTACACACAACTAAACGGCACGTACCTGTGCTCATACGTCTATAGTAAACCTGTCATATGTCCCCAGACATCTTTTCCAGTAAGGTATTGATCAACCACTTTTGTGAGCAGCAACGTGGAAAGGTGAAAATTATTGGAAAATGTGGTTACGCTCAATTTTGTGAATGCCACATTTTCTTCTACCAAACATAACCAAATCCGACACCCAAAAGAGTCTGGTGCCCTGACCCTTCCCCCAAACAACTCATCTGTCCAATAACAACTTGCTGACTTCATATTCAAGCGATTCTCCTGCCTCAGCCTCCCGAGTGGCTGAAACTACAGGCCCGCACCACCATGCCCGGCTGATTTTTGTATATTTAGTAGAGATGGGGTTTCACCATGTTGGTCATGCTGGTCTCAAACGCCTGACCTCAGGTGATCCACCTGCCTCGGCCTCTCAAAGTGCTGGGATTATAGGCGTGAGCGACCTTGCGGGGCCCGTACTAAACACCTTCTAAAACTCACTGCCATCTTGCCTTTCCCTGGGAAGGTACGGAAACTGCCTCCTCTCTTGTCAGCTCATCAAAGCTATCGACCATTGCTTCCTGCGGGTGAACTGATATGTGCTGGTTACACCAGTTTAAAACAAAGGAGAGAGGCTTACTTGCAACCCTCATTTTACTCTTGCTCATATCTGAAAAGGCTTGTCACTGTGCAAAGACTCGTATCAGGCAGAAGAAGAAGAGGACAGTCCCTGTCCTCAGCAAGTGGGCCACAGTGTAGGGGAGAAGCAGCAAGCCCACGATTTATTTTTGCACTATCAGATTGCTCTAAGCCAAGTGGCTCGGTGTTCAGACAGCAAGAGCACACCCTCTTTCTGAGCAGGGAAGGGACGTTTTCAGAAGCTCCTCAGCCCCGCTTGTAAAAAGAGAAACTGGGAGGCCTGGACAAGACATTCAGAGAACTGGTGACCAAAAGGGGCCTAGACTCAGGCGACGACATGACAGAGAAAAAGAAAAGAAAGGGATGGGTACAGGAGAACCGCAGGGGGCAGCATCTATTCAGCCTGGTAGCTCGAGAGTGATGACAGAGGCAGGACTAGGGACCTGCGGGCAGTCTGACACTTGAAGCCCAGGTACCTCCACCTGGGAGTCCCACCAACAAACAGGGAAATCAGAAGAAGGCAGTTTGGTTTGGCTGCATCTCAGGTGCCAGGGAGAAGGCCAAATATTCCTGCACCATGCCAGCCATATTGATGGCAATGAAATAAATGTCTGTTCAGATGAATGGAGACCCACCACCAGACTGCTGGAAATGGGAAACTGAAGCTGACTCAAAGATGTGGATTTGCCAGAGTGGGGAGGTGTGGGCACAGGAATGAATGAGGTCCGCACACAAAGCTGTTTGCTACCCTCCACATTAAAATGGCAGATGTCTGGCAAATGCCTGGAAATTTCCTGACACTCATTGTCCTTGTTTCATAGACAAACGCTCTAGATGACATGCCCATATTTCCCCAGCCATAGACCTCAGCGGTTGTAACAGCACGTGCCCCAAATCTGTCAGGGCCTGGGTGTGTGGATTTCAGATCCAAAAATGCAAATCTTCTCTTTTCAGAGAAATGGTTTTCTGGGCAGGGTTCTGGGCTTGGGAGCCAAAAAGGAGACTGAAAGAGAAGGCATTGTCCAAATGATTGTCATCCTCGTCTGTCAGGATCAGATTCATGTCCTGCCTCTGCCTCTCTTTAGTTACATGATCCTGGAAAGGACACCTGATCTCTCTGAGCCTTGGTGGGCTCATCTGTAACATGGAGCTCTGTACTTGCTTTGTAAGATTCTTCTAAGGATCATCGAAAATACATGCCAGGAGAACATACTATAAAATGTAAAGTCCTCCACATGAGCAAGGGTTTCTTGGCAAGTAGTTGAATGCTTCTAACGCAACCATTGTCCCTATCAAAATAATTCTGGCTCATTCATGAAGGCAGGATTACAGTTCAGAGAAATGAGTGCATGGTTGAGAACTGAAGGATCGCAAGTGCTGAAAGTTTAGACAGACCAGCATTTTCGGACACAGACATTCAGTTCTCCAACACAGGCGGCTTTCATGGTGAAGTTCAGCTGGTATAGGCCATCTGCTGGCGAGGCAACCCTACCCCCAGAAGCAGCCAAGTCCGGGCTCTGAGCGAGAAGGCCAGTTAAGGCGATCCCCCCACACAAAAACTGCAGCTTTGAGAACTGTTGTGAAAGAGGCTTAAATGTTCCAGCTGCAACTGTAGCTACGCTGTCTTCTTTAAATGCATCTAGTTCCTTTTGTTTCATGATGAACAGATTCCCAGGCAGTGCTGCAAGAAGGAAGGCGACAGACATATCCATTTTCAGGAGCAAACCCTCATCCACAACACTGCTTTCCTCCTAGAAATCCAGACATCGGGATGATAGCTGTGCAATGTCCCCATTGTCTCTCTCCCTCACCTCTCAGTTGGCTCCAGGGTCAAATTTTCTGTAGGCTGTGAATTTAGCTTAAGCATAGTGAACACCTACTCTTTGCAGCAGGAAACTGTGCAGAGTCTGATGAGGACTAAAACGGAGAGGCTGCTAATCCAACCCAAACAGAACTCTAGGGCCAGCACTTTTAGCCATGGCACTATGTTGAAAAGGATGGTTAATAATGAGGAGAGATGAAAGGACAAGACAAAGTCAACACCACAGCGAATACAAAGGGCTATGGGGCAGGAAGTTGCAGGTATGCAGGTCTTCCAGGAGCGGAATGATTTCTGACCATACTGAGCCAGCTTTTCTGCCAGGATTCTTGAACTTTTAAAAATGATCCTATAAGCCAGGCATGGTGGCACACACCTGTAATTTCAGCTACTCAGGAGGCTGAGGCGGGAGGATAGCTTGAGTCCAGGAGTTCAAGACCAGCCTAGGTAACCTAGAAAGACCCACGCTTCAAAATAAAAATTAAAAAACGGTGGGTGTGATGGCTCACACCTGTAATCCCAGCACTTTGGGAAGCCAAGGCGGGCGGATCACGAGGTCAGGAGGTCGAGACCAGTGTGACCAACGTGGTGAGACTCTGTCTCTACTAAAAATACAAAAATTAGCCAGGCGTGGTAGTGTGCACTTGTAATCCCAGCTACTCAGGAGGCTGAGGCAGGAGAATTGCTTGACCCAGGAGGCAGAGGTTGCAGTGAGCCGAGATCACGCCACTGCCCTCCAGCCTGGGCAACAGAGCAAGACTCCATCAGATAATTAAATAAATAAATAAATAAATAAGCAAGCAAGCAAGCAAACCAACCATGATCCTACAGTCAAAGTAGCTCCAGTCAAAAAGACTTTGAGAAACATGAAATCCAGAAATTAGCAATCTTAGCCACGGGGCTGCAGGGTGTGGGATGAGGATCTAGTGAGGTTCCCTTCAACATGGTGGTCTGTGAGGAAGCCTTCAACCTGTCCTTGGGAGGACATAATGCGATGCGCCCGCTCATGGGAATCGGGTGGTTGGAAATGACTATGCTGCAGTGAGGACGCATCAGGGGCCCCTACAAGCTCTGTCCGGGACTCTTGGTTCCAAGTTTCTTCCTATGGGCATTACCCCAGCCTCTGCCACAACAGACAGAAGGAAAAGGCAGCAAGAATCATGTCTCCATAGTGACGGTCACAGAGTCCGATATAGCTGCCCAGCACTAGGAAAGGTCTCCCAAGGCAGGTCCTGGTCGCTG
The DNA here is from genome assembly GCA_963573385.1 of Cacajao melanocephalus. Classification (NCBI taxonomy): domain Eukaryota; kingdom Metazoa; phylum Chordata; class Mammalia; order Primates; family Pitheciidae; genus Cacajao; species Cacajao melanocephalus. Next base: position 29,252 of record CAUYLG010061622.1, on the reverse strand, counting down.
CAGATGATGAGTCCACAGTCTGCACCCAGCCCCTGCCTAGCCTGCACACAGCGGTTAGACATGAACCTGTCACACAACATTGCTTCATTCCATGAGTCCTTTGCACACTTCCATTACCAGGCATCAGCTGAGTGGCTCACACCAAAGTTTGCACCAAGAAAACCTTCCAGGGCTGCCGCCAGGGTCTCAAAAGACAAAGTGAGGCTGGGATTATCCTCCCCTGCAACCTGGTACCACTGGCCTCTGACCCTGGTGTCTCCATGGCCCTCTGAGCTATCTAAAAAGCTGGAATCATCTTACAGTGTTTAAAAAACCTGGTTCAATGAAGTTATCACGTTGGTACTCAAAAGATGAGTGCTGGCCATCAGTGAGAAACTGGGCATAGTCGTTACATTAGCTAACACTTACTGAGCCACTTCACGCATTAGGCACTCAACATGCCACCTTCTCCGTAACCCTCAAGGCAAGCAGCTCTGTCCTATAAAGGAGGAGACCAAGGCTCATGTAGGTTAAGTTGCTGATCCACGGTTACCACAGGAGAATGTGTTGAGGCCATGATTCAAACTAAGACTATCAGATTTCAAATCCTTGTTCTCAACTCTTCCTCCATAGCACCGGGCCACACCAAAGAGGCAGAGACGATATAAGGCCAGGAAAGTGGAGGAGGGTGCCAGGAAGAATTCATGGAGCGGACAGGGTGGGATCAGAGACTAAGTGGCCCTGGGAGATGGGGGGGGCTCCCCCAGGGATCATTAAGTTGGGGGGTAATACAAGAAGAGGAAGCTCATGTAGGCGGGTGAAGGGCCTCAGAGGCCAGCCTAAATTTCCATAGGCCATAGAGAGCCCAGGAAAGAAGCACAGGGAGACAGTGTGAACTGCACTTTAGAAAGAAAGCTGTGGCATTGCTATTTCCCATAAAAACTCTTCCAGATAGAAAACTAGCAGTGGCTGGGTGCAGTGATTCACGCCTGTAATCCCAACACTTTGGGAGGCTGAAGTGGGCAGATTACTTGAGGTCAGGAGTTAAAAGATCAGCCTGACCAACATGATGAAAGCCTGTCTCTACTAAAAATACAAAAATCAGATGGGTGTAGTGGTGGGCACCTGTAATCCCAGCTACTTGGGAGGTTGAGGCAGGAGAATCGCTTGAACTTGGGAGGCGGAGGTTGCAGTGAGCTGAGATTGCGCCATTGCACTCTATCCTGGGCGACAGAGGTAGACCCTGTCTCAAAAAAAAAAAAAAAAAAAACAAAAAACAAAAAGCAGTGCTGAAAAGTACAGAGCAGGTCACTAATACAAACAGAAACCAAAAGTTTGCAGAGAGTGGTACTTCCCGTCCCAGCGGGTGAGTCTGAGCTCCCAGACATCAGCCACATCAGTCTTATCATCCGACTCCCAGATCATACTCCCCAGGACACAGCACCAATTATCTCTTCCAATTAAACCACCACCACAGGATGCTAAATCCAGTGATACGAACCGGCAGCAGGATGCTTGCCCAGCCCGGGGCTGGCATTTATGATCCTTATTAGCAGGAAGGCTCTGTCTCCTGCTCCCCACGGCTCAGCTGTGGAACCTGGAGCGCCCACCAGCCCCCACAGCAGGTGCTCTGGGAAGGAAGGGCAGGAAGAAAACGATGGCAGGACTTGAGAAGCTGGGACACCAGAGCCAACAGTACCAACTCCACTGGGGAACTTGCCCCATCGATGACAGCAATTTCACTAACATCTCATTATAGGCATTTTGTCAGCTAAATAATAACTTTCATGGATTAAGTGCCTACAATGAGCCAGAAACTGCAAGAAGCATTTAGTATATTTCATCTAATCCTGGCACCAACACTCTGAGGCAATGCTTTCATTGCCAATCCCCCATTTTAAAGATGAGGAAACTGAGGCTAAAAGAAACCTGCCATAGGTGGGTAGACCTAGGACTCAAACCCAGGCGGTGTCTAGAGCCAAAGTCTCCCCTTCTCCCATTACACCACAGCAGACCCTGAAAGTAACACATCTGTATTTTACGTCGTTCCAGACTATCTTCAGGGAGGTTTGATTTCCCAAGTGGTCCTTGGGGCCAGAGGGAAATGAGCTAATCATGAGAGCTCACAAGTGCTGGGCACTCACGAGCCAGGCCTAGGCCTAAGCTCTGTCTACTCACTCATTCACTCATTTTCGTTCTTTCAACAGCCCTGTGCATAAACGCTATCATCACCCCCATTTTATAGATGAGAAAACTAAACCTCTAATGAAGGAGGTTAAGCCACTTCAAGTTACAGGGCTAAGAAATTCTAGAGCTGGATACTTAGCTCTAGGGGTACCTGACTCTAAAGCCCAAGATCTGACCCCTCCCTAAAACAGACCCCAAACACGAGTTCCCACATCCCCGGCTGCTGACACAGCCAAGTGGCTCCGTAAGTGGCCTCCTGTCCTGCTGGAGGCTGGGTCTGGAGGCCAGGCAGGTATTGTTTCCATTTTAACACCCAGAGGCCACAGCCTGCCTGAGGGGTGGGTTCTCTCTCCCAGACACCATACCACAAGGCCACCCCCTGCCTCTGGGAAGAACGAGGGGTCTTTCCAAAGTGAATCATCCAAATAACTAATCTTTTTCATTTTAACTGTCATCTTTCAAAAACGTTACACACATCGTGCATTCTTAAATGGAGCCTATGGCCCAGTGGCTGTTGACTCATCACTCTTTAAAGAACGGAGTCGCTCAGGACAGATGGGGCAAGGCCAAGCCAACTGCTTCAGCCTGTCTGAGGCTTCCCTGAAATACTTCCCCTGCTCCATGGAACATAATTCATCTTTTAAAATTGCTTAAAGCTTTTAAACCAAAGGCATTTACATTTAATAGCAAGACCAGGGAGAGTAAACTTCCCTCCACCTTCCCTGGAAGAGGTCACATTCCGAAGTGACCTATTTCCTCCCTGAGCCCAAAGAGGCTGTGGACCCTAAAGAGCCCCGGTCTAAGTGCACCCCATGCCACTGGGCTGAATGGGGGCCGCCAAGTCTTTTGGCAAGACATCCATCAACAGAGTCACCACAGGCCAGCAGCCTGGGCTACGTGAGTGACTGTCAGCTACGTGGGAGGAGGAGCAGCAGGGAGGACCTGAAAGAGGAAGAGGAGAAAGGCTGAGAGGAAGAAGACGACCAGAAAGGCCACTGTGACCCAGGGGACCCATGGGCCAGTAGCAAGATCGTGGAGCCCAACACTGCCTGACTTACTGCATCACAGCTCATATTTTTTTTTTTTTTTGAGATGGAGTCTCTCTCTGTCACCCAGGCTGGAGTGCAGTGGAGGGATCTTGGCTCACTACAACCCCCGCCTCCTGGGTTCAAGCAATTTACTGCCTCAGCCCTCAAGTAGCTGGGACTACAGGCGTATGCCATCACACCCAGGTAATTTTTGTATTTTTAGTAGAGACAGGGTTTCATCATCTTGGCCAGAATGGTCTCGATCTCTTGATCTAGTGATCCACCCGCCTCGGCCTCCCAAAGTGCTGGGATTATAGGCCCCCGCCCACATTTTGAAAAAGACTCAGGCCGTTCACAGGCACTGAAGACTTTGAGAAGCACTGGTCTACAGCACAGGCTGTGGGGTCAGAAACATCTGGGAACCAGTCCCAGCCACACTACTCACTTCCTATGTGACCTACAGTGAGCTATGGAGCCCCAACCTGCCTCCACTGTGTCGTTTGTAGAGCAGTACCTACCTATAAGGTGGGAGTAAGGGGATATTAAAAGAACGCAAATAAAGCACTTAGCGCAAAAATCTGATACCAAAAAAATTAGCAGCTGACTCTGCTATCAACACGTAAAGCTTAGAAGCCAAGTCACCAGATCCTGCGTCTCATTACTTCTCATCATTATGGAAACCTTTGGAAGACTTTGGCCATGGTGTTCTAGAACCTGCTTGGTATGTTGCAATGCTGGGCCACCTACCAGCATGTTCTTAAATACACATTTTAAGGCAGCATCATCACTAAGATAAAAAGTTACCGACTACAACTGGAGCCAAAGATACACGTGTTTAAGAAAGGGAAAATGATAACTGGGGGCACTTAAACGTTTCATTGGCCTGCACTTCAAGGCTTTGGCCTTGAGCCTGAAACACGCGTGCGCGCGCACACACACACACACACACACACACACACACGGCACAGAGGTCAAAGGCAAAGAGTAAGGAATGAGTAGCTATGGGAAGACAGGGAACAGGGACAGGCCAGGTCTCCTGGACTCGAATTCCAGGCACGCTGCCACAGCTGGGTACTCCCGAGGACAGCAAACACAAAGGTCACTACCTTGACCCAACAATCTCCCTAATGACACAAAATGCCCTTTACTTCCAGAGCCAGCAAACACAGCAACCTGATTTCACAAGATGTGAGCCCTTCCGGACCCTAAAGAGCACGTCCACGTGCTAGGTAAAGGCAGGACAGTCCCAACACCGCTGCACAGCTCAGACCCTGTCCTGGCCTGCAGGCCACTGCCTCCTCAGGATGCTGCTTTCCCTCCATGCTCCCAGGCTCTGTTGGTGGCCTCACCATGCACCAGCCCTCAAGTCCTGGTCGGTGCCTCCCTGCCCCTCATCTCATTCTGAGTATCTCTGACACTGAAATTTCTCCGACCCCCTCCACAGTCCACTAACTTCACTCCCAAAACCATCCCATTCAGGTTCTGACTATGAAAGCCCTCAGGGCTGCCAGCTTCTGTCTCTCCAACTCAAACCGCTTTCAGCACCACTGCTTTGCCAACCTCCTACAGCAGTCCGATCCCATCGTGCCTTGGGTGGCTCCCCACTGCTTACAGACTCACACCCACGGCCCTCCGAAGGCAAGGGCAGCAAAGCTCAGGCTTTCCCCATTGCCTGTCCACCCACTCTGCTTTTCCACTGCAGCTACTGGAATAACAGATCTGAGCTCTGGGCCTGCTGCTGCTGATGGTGGTTGTGTTGTTTGGTTTTTAACAGAAAACAAAGAGAAAGAGGAGAAAAGTTAAGAAGCATCCAGGTGCAGTGGCTCATTCCTAAAAGCCCAACACTTCGGGAGGCCCAAGGCAGGAGGATCACTTGAGCCTAACAGTCTGAGACAAGCCTGGGCAACATAGCAAGACCCCATCTCTGCAAGAAAAAACCTTTTAAAAATTAGCCAGGTGTAGTGGTATATGCCTGTAGTCCCAGCTACTTGGGAAGCTAAGGCAGTTGGATCCCTTGAGCTTAGGAGTTCAAGGCTGCAATGAACTATGGCCACACCCACTACACTCTAGACTAGGAAGCAGAGTGAAACTGTCTCAAAAAAAAGAAGAAGAAGCTTCTCCTTCCTGCCTTTTATTAACACATACATATCACACATAAGGTCAGTAAAAAATAAGATGGGGCTGGGTGTGGTAGCTCACACCTACAATTCCAGTGCGTTTGGAGGCCAAAGCAGAGGAATACTTCAGGCAAGGAGTTCGAGACTAGCCTGGGCGACATAGTGAGACCCCATCTCTATTAAGAAATTAAAATTACAAAATTTAATAAGTTTTTTTAAAGACGGATTTTGCCACAACCTGGAAATTTCTCCAGCCAAAGGGTTGTTGTCATTTTAGGTATCAAAGGCCTCAATAATTTTATGGCTGGTCAAAACCTCTTGGGAACTCATCTTTAAGAACAGCATTCAGAATTAGTTTTTGGTTTTTTTTTTTCTTCTTGAGATGGTGTCTTGCCCAGGCTGGAGTGCAGTGATACGATCCTGGCTCACTGCAACCTCTGCCTCCCAGGTTCAAGTGATTCTCCTGCCTCAGTCTCCCAAGTAGCTGGGACTACAGGCGTGCGCCAGCACACCCAGCTAATTTTGGTATTTCCAGTAGAGAAATACAAAATTAGGTTTCTAAGTGACTCAATAAAAGGAGTCCTTGTCCTTCACAAACTCTCCTGTTCACATACAGTATTGAACAGCTTTGTCACTCGCCTTGATCTTGGGACTTGGCTCTGACTCCTATTTCTAAAAGAAAAAATTAAGTTCACTCACAGTAGGTGAAAACCTATCACAGGCTGGGCGTGGTGGCTCACACTTGTAATCCCAGCACTTTGGGAGGCCAAGGCGGATGAATCACCTGAGGTCAGCAGTTCAAGACCAGCCTGGCCAACGTGGTGAAACCCCGTCACTACTAAAAAACAAAATTAGCTGGGCTGGTGGTGTGGGCCTGTAATCCCAGCTACTCAAGACGCTGAGGCAGGAGAATCACTTGAACTCGGGAGGCAGAGGTTGCAGTGACCCAAGATCACACCACTGCACATCCCAGCCTGGGTGACAGAATGAGACTCTGTCTCAAAAAGAAAAAAACCTATCATATACAATGCCTTTTTAAATAATGTTTGTTGATCCTAATATTGCCTACATTTCTGACGGTGGTTCTGGAAGTGCTCCCCCAAAAGGTATGAGTAATGGCCACACTGAGAGAACAGTTAGGATTAGCCCAAAGGTAATTCATAAAATTACTTCCTCACACTTCAAGATATAGTCTGGTTCAAAATTTATGTATCAAAGTATAAATTCATCAAAATGACAAACAACAATGACCCACTCTAGGTAGCTTCCTTTGAACTAGTAAGAAGGATAAAATATAGACCAATCCTTATTTATTAATTTTTAATTTTTTTTTTTGAGACAGGGTCTCACTCTGTTGCCCCGGCTGGAGGGCAGTGATGCAATCATGGCTCTCACTGCAGCCACAACCTCCTGGGCTCAAGCAATCCTCCCACCTCAACCTCGCAACTAGCTGGGACTACAGGCGCATGCCACCACACCTGGCTAGTTTTTTTTCTTTTTTTTTTTTTTTGGTAATTTTTTCGTAGAAATGGCATTTCACCACATTTCCCAGGCTGGTTTCAAACTCCTGGGCTCCAGCAATCCTCCTGCCTCGGCCTCCCACAGTGCTGAGATTACAGGCATGAGCTGCCCAGGCGACACGTCTTTATTTAAATGAGAGATTTTAAAAGTCCCAGTTTCCCCTATGCTACCACATGCTTTTCTTCTTCATCCTCTCAAACCACACTGCATAAATATTTGTAAAACTGATTCGATCTTGATCTGTCACCAAGGATACACTCCTCACCTAAAAGGTGATGACAACTGGGAAATACTCATCTCATTTTTGTGATGGGCTGATTAGAGCCGGAAACCTTCTGATTTTCTTTTTCTAAATTTTTTTTTCCTCTTTTAGCTTCCAAAAAAAAAAAATGCTAGCAAATGCACAGTCTATACCCTTGGTATTCAAAGTGTGCTCCCTGAATCAGCAGCAGCAGCAGTAGCATCACCTGGGAGTGTGACGGAAACGCAGCGTCCTGGGGACCCATCTGTGCTGGTCTGCTGAATCAGAACCTGCCTTCCACAGGATCCCAAGCAATTCCCACGTGCATCAGAGTCTGAAAAGTGCTGGTCTATGCTGTGAGTTTAAAAGATGCAAATGATTTTTTAAAAAATATTACTAGTCTTAATGAACTGTTTTTTACAAAATAACGAACTATCCTCTGACTCTCTGTTCTTATCTACAAAAAGAAATGACTGCCTATTCTCCCCAAGTTTTTCTAAGAGAGTTAATGCTGAATGCCTAGCTCAAAGTCTGGAACGTTAAAGCTGCTCAAACTTCCATTTACTTATCCTCCAAACATCACTTCCTTCCTCTAGCTCTTTCTTCCTGTAAGTAAAGTTCTTTCTTGCTTTTAGGGTTTAAAAAGGTAAGAGAAGGTGAAGGAACAGCATTTGCGAGAAAAGGAGGAAAGCAACAAATAAAGAAAACAGAGTCAAATGACAGAGGAAACTCCAGATCACCTTAGAGAATAAACTCTTAAGGTCAGACACACTCTGGTTTGGTCATCCTTCAGGTAGCAAGTGCAACAGTTAGCTGTAGAAACATGATGTGGTTATCTAATTCTGAGCAGACTCAGGGACTTCTTCACTGCAAAGCTCAGCTGTTCATTTACATGTCAACAGAGAAATCTGTAACGCTTGCCATATCCCAGGCAAATGCCTATAGGAACACCTCTATTCCTATAAGATCTCCCATGCCTCCCCATCCAGAGCACAGAAGGTCCTTATCACTGTAGGTCTATTCTAATTAGCAGCTTTCAGGTTATCTCCCATCTGCCATGCAAAGTTGCTTCAGGCTAAGGAGAATGGCTTAATCATCTTTATACTCTCTGTAGCACTGCATGATCTAATAGACATCAGGAGCTCAATCACTGCTGCTGTGTTGCTTGAGTGTCCTGAGCTGTTATCTTCTCTGATGCAATTGCCCTATTTCTAGATGAAATCAACTATATTTTATGGCTCCCTGATTTCCAATTTTATTGGACTGCTATCATGCCTTCCATCTAATTGCTAAACAAAACCACCAGAAAGGCTATCTGCCTCAATATTCTCATCTAGGCCAAATAAACTGCCCTGTTACATACACCAAACACCTGAACGCATCTTTAAGGAAGGCCTTGAACACTCAGCTCTCTACCATTAAAAGACACAAAGGTGGCAGGGCACAGTGGCTCACACCTATAATCCTAGCACTTTGGGAGGCTGAGGCAGGTGGATCACCTGAGGTCAGGAGTTTGAGACCAGCTTGATCAACATGGAGAAACCCCATCTCTACTAAAAATACAAAATCAGAAGGGTGTGGTGGCACGTGCCTGTAATCTCAGCTACTCAGGAGGCTGAGGCAGGAGAATCGCTTGAACCCGGGATGTGGAGGTTGCAGTGAGCCGAGATGGCGCCGCTGCACTCCAGCCTGGGCAACAAGAGCCAAACCCCAACCCAAAAAAAAAAAAAAAAAAAAAAAGGCAAGAAAGACAAGGCATCACACTGGAGAGTGGAGAGTACATTCAACAGGCTCCGTAGGCCAGGAGCACAGAGTCCAAAAGGCGCAGCCCTGCCTCAGATACGGGTTCCTGTTCTGTAACCTCAGCTACTATCTTACTCTCTCTTCTTTGAGACAGAGTCTCCCTCTGTCACCCAGGCTGGAGTGCAGTAGCACAATCTCGGCTCACTGCAACCTCTGCCTCCCGGGTTCAAGCGATTCTCCTGCCTCAGCCTCCAGAGTAGCTCGGACTAAAGGTGTGTGCCACCACACTCAGCTAATTTTTTGTATTTTTAGTCAAGATGAGGTTTCACCATGTTGGCCGGGCTGGTCTCCAACTCCTGACCTCAAGTGATTCGCCTGCCTAGGTCTTCAAAAGTGCTGGGATTACAGGTGGGAGCCACTGCACCCTGCCAAAGTTTGGTGGCCTTTCTCTCTTTTCTAAATGTCTTTGAGACTCTAAATACTAGGAAAATGTGACAGAGGTCAATAACTAAGGGAGCTTACCTCCAAAAACATTTTCCAAAGGGCAGAGAACATAACATGATCATTCTGACAGCTGTGACAAATGAAGCTTTATTTGCCTGATGGCCTCTGTGTCCACTTGTCTATGATCACTGAGGCCTCATGCGCCTGTTAAGGAAATGCACCCAGCTGTCCACTTAGAGCCGCAGCTGACCAAGAGTCCTAAAGTCTTCCTTGACAATCAGAAGTACTTGAGCACCCATCATCATTGGAGAGGGTGTCCTTGAAAGGTGATCACTTTACTTTTGGCACAAGGACTTCTTGGCCCCATCGGGACTTTGCACGGTGGCCTTAGATCCTCTGCAGAGAAACCAACAGTTAGCATTAGCTGCGAGCAAGGAGCCAACAGCAACTCACTCTGCCGATATCATCCTCTCCCAGGCCTTATTTACTGAATTCAAAAGTGTCTGACTCTGAACTAAGAGGGGATTTTCCTCTGGCATCCATAAATATGGCTACAGAAGGAATTAATTTCCAATCCTTTGCTCTGTGCCCTGTATCTTACACATTCCCTTATTTAATAGCATCATGGCCCAGGGAGTTGGACATGTACCTTAAAAGATGAAGAAACGCAGCCCTGCCAAAGGCCACAGAAAGAAGCACCTGGCTCCAGAACTGTCAGATCCCGAAGCATATGTGTTGGGTTCATGCTTTTCTAGACCCATCATGCTCCCTCAAAATGAAGAGTTCAGGCCGGGTGTGGTGGCTCACGCCTATAATCCCAGCACTTTGGGAGGCCGAGGCGGGCAGATCACCTGAGGTCAGGAGTTTGAGACCAGCCTGGCCAACATGGAGAAACCCCATCTCTAATAAAAATACAAAATCAGCCAGGCATGGTGGTGCACGCCTATAATCCCAGCTACTCGGGAGGCCGAGGTAGGAGAATCACTTGAACCCAGGAGGTGGAGGTTGCGGTGAGCCGAGATTGAGCCATTGCACTTCAGACTGGGTGACAAGAGCAAAACTCAGTCTCAAAAAAAAAAAACATGAAGTTCAAATAAAATGGCTAAATTTTAAAGTTGACTTATTTATTCATTCAATGCTATTGGGTGAAAGGAACCAGGAAAATGGAGGGGTAACTAGAGAGGGAGACAGAGTCAGGGGAAGTTTGGGATGAGGACATTCAAGTGACGCACACTCATGGCCCATCTAGAGTGAGGAATACACAGGAGAGAAACCTGAGTAGCGTGGGGTGGGGCTGCAACCCCAGAAGCCCTCCTCCCACAGGAACGGGGAAGCCGGAAACACGGCTCTGACATGGGCGGGCTGGTGGGAGGTTGGGGATCTGGCATTGGGAAGATGGGCGCTGAACACTTGCAGAAAGCAGGAGGGAGGGGGTTAGATCACTCGCAAACGCTTGATCTTGGCCCAGATGCTGTTTCACGCTGAGGCCTACAGGAAACAGGTGGTCACCTCCTCCGCGCACACCCTAGAGGGGATGGAATTTGTGTGTCACATTTGGGTCTCAGGTTCTTCCCCCAAAGCAGCATGCTTCCGATGGGTGTCTAAGTGACGGGGTAATCTTCCCCCACAAGCTCAACAGCTGCTTTTCGTGGTTACATTTTGTACGTATACACTTGTCCATTCGTTCATTCTGTGCAAACGTTTACTGAGCCCAGGTGTAAAAGTTGCTATGGGAACATGAAAATAAATCAGGCTGAACTTGCCCTCGAAGAACATATCCTCTTATGGAAGACTTACACACCAGTTAGAGAAACTAACAAGGTTAAGCAGGGTTTGGCAGGTTAGGGGGAACAGATTAATTCCAGCTGGGAGCACCGTAGTACTGCCCAAACTTTAATGTACAGAAGAATCACCTGAGAAATCTCCCCTGTGGGGGTCTCTTTCTTCCCATAAAATTCTGTAATTCCTGTATCTTTTTAGAGCAGAAGACACTGACTTTGCTGATGGTGTTGTCCTATGCATTGGCGAATGTAACCTTTAACAATAAATCTCACAAAGATGTTCATCAGAATTCTTTTACTTCATCAAAAAGATCCAAGGAAATTTCAGATTTCACAACTACAAAAGGCTTCAAGTCAGGAAACTACAGTTCAATTGTTAAGGGCCTCTCTCTCAACCCATGGAGCTAAGAAGGTACACACCAGTGTCTGTGATCAAATCCGCTACCCCAAACCGCCCCCCCTCTTAGAGCTTAGTAATGTTGATAAGTGGCGCTTCAAAGGATTTTATCATCCTAAAATAAGCTGGGAATGAGAAGAGTCCCAGCTGAAACAGGAAGGGGATCGCACACAGACATTCCATTTCCAAATTTCCTTCCCCGGCGGAGATCCGTGCCCTTCGGTATAGTGTCAGGAAACGGGAGGGCCTGTGATGGGATAAGCAGACACCTGCTCTCCCCGCATTCCTGGAGCTACTCTCTTCTCCCCAGAGAATAGAAATAGGCCACAGAGCTCATTACCACCGTTCAAGCGTGAGGCTGAAATATCTCCGAAGGCTTCCCATTTAATAACCTAGGGGTCTTTAGAGTAACCCCCATCACAGATGCAATTACCACCACTTTGTCCAGGACGCAGGAGGGTGACAAGGGCCCTGAGGTCACAGAAGAATGAGGAGCAGAGGAGGAGGCTTTTCTTAATCAGTAGTAATTATCACTATGATGTTACAAGCAAACAAATATCATTTTGGAAATACAGAACAATCCCCATGAGGTAAAGAATTTTAACTAACTGGGTGGGCCAGTTTGAATTCATCAAAAGGCTGAACTGGCAAGCATTTACTATACATCTTCACAACAAAAAAGTAATTTTATTTTTCAAATGCGTATATAGCAAGGAGCTAAATTAAAAGGTGTGGCCAGGAGTGGTGGCTCATGCCTGTAATCCCAGCACTTTGGGAGCCCCAGATGGGTGGATCATGAAGTCAGGAGATCAAGACCATCCTGGCCAATATGGTGAAACCCCATCTCTACTTAAGATACAAAAATTAGCTGGGCGTGGTGGCACGTGCCTATAATCCCAGCTACTCGGGAGGCTGAGGCAGGAGAATCACTTGAACCTGGGAGGCAGGGGTTGCAGTGAGCCAAAATCACGCCACTGCACTCCAGCCTGGCAACACAGACTCTGTCTCAAGAAGAAAAAAAAAAAAAGGTGTTGGCACCCTGGCCTAAGTGGTTGCTCATGCCTGTAATCCCAGCACTTTGGGAGGCCAAGGCAGGCAGATCACTTGAGGTTAGGAGTTCTAGACCAGCCTGGTCGACATGGCAAAACCCCATCTTTACTAAAAATACAAAAATTAGCCGGGTGTTGGTAATGCACATGTAGTTCATACTTGGGAGGCTGAGGCAGGAGAATTGCTTGAACCTGGGAGGCGGAGGTTGAGTGAGGTAGAGATCAGAGATCATGGCACTGCACTCCAGCCTGGGTGACAAAGTAAGACTCCATCTCAAAAAAACAAAAAGGTGTTGCCTTAATGAAGATGTAAAATTATCACAACAAAACAAAAACATAAACAGTTCCTATAAAGTGCTATAAGAACATATTCTATTAAATACACCATTATACCTTTCTGATAGTCTTACTTTGCTTAGACTTTTTTTTTTTCTGAGACAGGGTCTTGTTCTGTCACTCAGGCTGGAGTGCACTGGTGCTATCTTGGCTCACTGCAACCTCTACCTCCCATATGCAAGTGATTCTCATGCCTCAGCCTCCGAAGTAGCTGGGATTACAGGCTGTGGCACCATGCCCAGCTATTTTTTTGTATTTTTAGTAAAGATGGGGTTTTGCCATGTTGACCAGGCTAGTTTTGAACTCCTGGCCTCAAGTGATCTGCCTGCCTCGACCTCCCAAAGTGCTGGGATTACAGGCGTGAGCCACTGCACCCGGCCCTAGATTTCTTTTCTATGTAGTGTTATGACTGTTACTAATTAAATGTTCATCATCTAGAAAGCCTAACCTTTTTGTTTAATTTCTTGCCCAAATAGCTAATAATCATAATAGTGAATAAGCATTATAAATAGGCAGAACAATACAAACAGTTTATGACATTCGGCTGACATTTAATGAGCACCTACTATGTGAAAAGGTGCTTTCATCCAGACTATAGGTATTTATTCCCTGGATCCTCCCCAGCTGTATGTAGTGCCGGACAGTTGTCCATCTCATTTTATAGAGGAAACTGAATGGCTGGCCTCCCCTAAGCCTCACAACTGGTAGGTGGATCAAGCTGGGATACGAACCCAGCCTTCCTGACTCCCCACCTGCTGTTATTTCACTGAGCCAAGGCTGAGAAAGGTAGTCCCTCTGGTTCTATAGAAGAGCTGCATTCTCTCATGTGATGGCTGTTTAAAAAGTCAGGGTAGGAAAGGACTCAAAAATGGTATACACACACCTTAAACAACTTACTTGAACAGAAAACATTCATTCCTCAATCTTGTGAAGGGCCAAGGCCTTCTCTTTAGAGCGGGGACCTGCTGACTGGAGTTCCGTGGGCTTTCCCTGCAACCACACGCCCATCCACACACCCTGCAACGTCAGATTTCAGGTTCCTTCAAGGAGAGTTTCACAACTTTCAAACTGGAAAATCCTAGACTGTCAACGCACCATCCCCTCTTCATTTATACTGATTGCCTCAACCACACCTAAAACAACACGAATTTCTTTATAAGTTGTTTTGCATCTCTTTCCAAAACACATTACTTAGTTTTCAAAACACAAGTTTTCTTTTCACACTAATATCTCATCCATGCATGTACTATTTTGGTTACATAATTACAAAAGCAAGTACATGTGGCAAAAACAAACAAACAAAAAACACAAAGTTTGGGGAAAAACACAAAGTTTGTGCAACTGACTAGTAAGCACAGAGCTCATCTGGGGGAGTGAACATGGCACGGGACAGGGAAGAGAGCAGTCACAGCCCCCAGTGCCCTGATGGGTCCACTGGACCAGGGGGATGGAGCGTGTCAGTCACTTTGGCCAGCAGGCCCAGTGCAGGCTGGGTAAGAGAGCTCCTTCTGCACCCCCACCCCCACCATATACCTGTGAGCACCTTGGGAAAACAGCAGACATTCCCATCAAAAAATCAATATTAGAGGGATTGAGACGCAATAAAAATGGGTTCAAATAACCACAAGTCTTTTCTAGTCGCAGGGTCTCTCTGAGCCTCAATGCCTCTGTTTGAAATGTACAGTTAAAACAAGGTTCCTCGTGCAGCTGCTGCAAGCAGTAAGTAAGAACATACAGCAAGTGCTCAGCCCAGGCCTTGGAACACGGAAACTACTCAATACCCGGGCTCTCTGCCTGCTTTATCATGGTACCTCTCTCCCGCGGTGTCTAGCAACATGCTGTGAAGAAGCTCTAACGGATGGACAGAAAGATGGACAGATGGTCTAGTGTCAGAACTGTAAAAACCCTTCAGTTCAGTACCTGGCTTGGCTCAAATGGCCAAGTATCTGTAGCCTGAGTCACAGTGTTCCTCACCTGAAGATAAACAAATTCCAAGTTTACCAATAAGCCTAGAGAGACCAGAGTAAGAATAAAAGGAAGAGACAAACAAGAGAATCTAAAAAGTATCAGACCCAGATGTTAAACAAAAAACTGGCTCCCTGGAAGATAAATCTTTTTTCCCCTCTTCCCTCCAACTGTAGTTATGAGAATGAGGACACATTAGAGTAAGTGTGATTTTTTTTCAAGGCACAGAAAAATTTATAGACAGCTAAATCCAACAAAAAGATAAATCATTTACCCTTAGTTTCCAGTAAACAGAAAGTCTCAAAAAGCTAAAAGGAAAACAGTTCCAGAATAACCACCATGTGGTTTTGGTTTCAAGTACTTCTTAGCATTTCATAACAGGCACAGTTCACTGGAAAGATATTTAAACTCTAAACGAGGCAGGTGCAGAATACATGCTTTCAATAGTGGATGTGATAGGAATGCAAAGTAGGCAGAAATGGAGGGTTTTTTTTTTTAATTTAATGAATCAGTCAGCAGATAAAGCTTTCACTCACTGTAAATTTTCTGTTTACAAAAGCTCAACATGCTAACATGACACACCCAAAGACTAGGGAAGGGACAGACACAATACTCTGGAAAGAAAAGCATCTCCATTTTCAATGGATGGAGCCCGAAGTCAGCCTACCCTTTGAAGTTTCAGTTAGCTCCCATCTTCCTGCCAATCACTCACCTTGAGTCCAAGGAAGCTTTAAAACTGTTAGATCTCTAGGCATCTCCTTTAGCTAGTAACATATTTACACTGATCTACCCAATTTGGAAATACGAGTCTTTAAGATAGCCCTATATTTCTAAGATAGCCCCATGTTTCTTCTGGGTTCTTTTTTTTTTTTTTTTTTTTTTTTTTGTGACGGAGTTTCACTCTTGTTGCCCAAGCTGGAGTGCAATGGCGGGATCTCAGCTCATTGCAACCTACGCCTTCCAGGTTCAAGCAATTCTCCTGCCTCAGCCTCCCGAGTAGCTGGGATTACAGATGTGCGCCACCATGCCTGGCTAATTTTTTTGTATATTTAGTAGAAACAGGGTTTCACCATGTTAGTCAGGCTGGTCTTGAACTGCTGACCTCAGGTGATCCACCCGCCTCGGCCTCCCAAAGTGCTGGGATTACAGGCGTGAGCTACCGCTCCTGGCCTCTTCTGGGTTCTTAAACACGATGTTAAGCCTCAGTTTTCTCATCTGTGAAACAGGGGCAATGGAACCTACTTCAGCCAGCTGTTGTGAGAACAATATCAGAGTTAGCACACACAATAACTCCTCAATCCATGGTAGTTGCTATTCTTCTTTGTATAATTAAGGAGAAAAACTAAGTATCTTTGATCAATAAAATTTGGCAGAGAGAAAAAAAAATTGGTAACCCCTAGTGTTAATAAGACACTCCCCACACCTCAGTACCTGACCAAAGCCTTCCAAAGAAGCATTTGGCAATACAATGGAAGCCTACAAATGCTTGTGGCCCTCACTTAGCAATCCCCCATGAGGACTCCATCCTAGGGAAATAAGATATGCAAAAAGATTCACAGGAATGCTTTCAGCAGCATCATTTGGAATACTGTAACTCTATAAACAAAAAGACAACCAACCGTGGGGGAAATGGCCAAATAAACAACTGTGTGTTCATGAGTTGTTTCTATAGCCATGGAAAAGTGATTTCAATATGATCATTTAAAAACAAAAAGTTGTACTCAAAACTTTGGGATTTCATGTTATAAGTATATTTAAAATAGTATGTATTCACTCTGTCTATAAATACTACAAGTACAACAAAATACTACTTTAGGTATTTCCAAATGGCAAAATTACAGGTAACTTTTATATGTTGTAAGAGAATTGTTTGTGTTTTTGAAATTCTGTGCAAATAATTTATTTAAAGTAAAAAGTTACTAAAAAGTTTGTGGGCCCAGCTACTTGGGAGGCTGAGGCAGGAGAATCTCTTGAACCCAGGAGGCACAGGTTGCAGTGAGCCGAGATGGCACCACTGCACTCCAACCTGGCAACAGAGTGAGACTCCGTCTCAAAAAAAAAAAAAAGTTTGTGGGTATGGGTATATGTCTGTGATGCGGAGGGACAAAACACACTAAAGAGAAACCCAGAAGCCAACTGGAAGCACGCCCTTAATTGCTGATGCTGGAGTACAGAAAGAAGAGAAAGAATAGGATTCCCTTTAGGCCCACAGTTTGAGTTACATTAAGCCTGCGATCATTTCCTTTAAGACCTGGGCACATGGGCATTGCTCATTTTCATGTACTATTATTTGTGCCAAAAGAAAAAAAGAAAGCTTCCCAAACCTCAAACCACATTTAAATGCATGAGCAGCACATGATTCTGTAGCATTTTGGTTTCCTTGGCAACCTTATCTCTGCCTCCTTTGATCTCAACCACAGATGAAAAAGTCTTGGTTCTCCAAAGTCCCTGAGATCAATTGCCAGCTAGACAGTAGCAGATCATGGTAGAATACTTGTTCTCTAAGAAAGAAGTTCTAATTAATGAATTTCTTCACACCAAGCTCATTCTACAACGGATTTTAGAGAACAGATTCTTGATGCATTCACCATTTTAGCTCTGAGCTGTCTGATTTTCATGTTACCACAATTTAATTTTAGCATCACATAAACATAATTAATCTTTTTCACTAACTGAAAGAAACAAGGAAATCACATTTAAGTCTCCAATTTTGCTAAATATACTGGTGTCTAAATATTTACCTGCTCTCTCAGCCTCAGGTCCCTTGAGCAGGAAGTAGGGGGTTTTCCAGACTTAAAATCTAAGCTGCAAATGTCAAACTGTAAAATACCGCTACAGAGGCTGAGAGCAAAGCCCTCAGCACTGTCGGCAGAATGTGACAAAGAAATCAGGAGATCATTCCAAAGGGACATGGGGAAACCTATGTCATCCATTTATGATTCAGTAAGTATAAGAGGGCTCAGAACATTTTATGGAATTCGTGTCTACCCCTTAAGTCATTTTTCTAAGAAAATGTCTGGCTGGATAAACTGAATGAAATTAGGTATGTCATCCACAGATTCATCCAGCCATAAACTTTTCCTGGGGGCCTACTATATATGTGGTATTGATAGGTCTTGAGGCCCAAATGCAGAGGATATTTCTGTTCAAACGCCTAAACCAGCAACCCTCTCAAAACAGTGCATTAAAAATACATTTTTCAGCCAGATTATGGCTCACACCTATAATCCCAGCACTTTGGGAGGCTGAGGTGAGAGGATCACTTGAGGCCAAGAGGTCTAGACCAGCCTGGGAAACATGGAGAGACCTTGGTCTCTACAAAAAACAAAAACAAAAAAACCCAAAAAACAATTAGCCAGGTGTGGTGGCATGCAATGATAGTCCTAGCAGCTACTCGGGAGGCTGAAGCCGGAGGACTGCTTAAGCCCAAGAGTTAGAGGTTGCAGTGAGCTATGGTCACCCCACTGAACTCCAGCCTGGGCGACAGAGCAGGACCTTGTCACCAATTATTTAAAAAATACAATTTGCAATGTATAGAAGAAAATATAAGGCTCCAATGCCTGCTGGGTGGCTAGTCCCATCTTCACAATCGCCATCAATGACAAAAGTCTTAGGATAAACTCAAATTATTCTTCTCACGAGAAAACCCAAAGGATGCTGGTCTGAGAACAGGTACACCAATGTGTTTCCGCTGGAGTACCACAAGCTTAAAGCACACCAGTTTACCAAGCTTTCCTCTTTTTTTGTTCTTTGAACTACTTTCCCTAAATCTCATTTTCTCAGCTGACGCTCAGCACAATTTTCAATTTTAAGCTCCAACCTTTGACTTAAACTCTTTATCTTTAGTATCCAGAAAGCAAAAAGGATCATAAGCATCTTACTATTTTCAGTACTTTAAGCTCTTAATGAAAGTATTTGCCCATGTTCCCAAACAGACAAAACCCTCGCCCAGCTTCCTTGCCTTAAGTGGTGGCAGCAACAATCTTTACTCTTTCAGGGCAAAAAGGTCTCTCACCCAATTTCAAAGGAATTATGATATCTTCCTTCAGAAGCTGCTCATGCAAATGAATTCTAGTTGTTCCTGCTGTATTTCTCCCCTCCTCTCCACTGTCAATGTCTATTTAGAAAACAGTATGGAAAATAAAACATACTTTAGAAACACTTAATGGACAGTGAGGGTTTTTAAAAATTGTATTCAACTCATTTTTTAAAGGCATTCGTGGGCCATGTTGAACCTCAACTTGTCTAGGCTCCTTTGGGAAACCAGGAATCAAATTCTTTTGTGTTTTCTTCATCTCACTAGAATATTATCAAGGCTGGGATTATAAATGGGATTATAAGCCTTAGTCTTTTATCTCAATGGCTGTGCCATCTCATCTTAAGCCAGTTGCATACCAAACACTTCACAAGCGGGAGAACACGTAATAATGAATGTAACTGCCATCTCATCAGCATTTCTTGGTGATTTACTCATTTTTTAAAAGCCTAAAAATATTGTCCTGAGTAAACTGAATCTTGGGGCTTCTCAAATTATCTTTAGATAAGGCATCTCTTACACCTCTACTGACCTTTAAAAGCAAGTTACATCCATAGTTTCATAACGTAGACAACTTGTAAGAAATGCAATAACAAGACCCCTCGAAACTATTACTGAGAAAACAGAAGAACTTGGATGTGATGAAAACAGAATTTCTTCAGCGCTTTAAAAGACAAAATGCCAGTGAGTTTAAAACCATCCACAGACAACAGAGCCATTAGAAAGCCACTGCTTAATATCTTGAAGGAAAATTTGTATCACCTATTTTTCACTAAACAAACATGTTGTATAACCTGCAGCTAACAGCTATCTTCCACATGTTTAAAAACAATCTGGACCATTACACATATCTACCTACCTTCCTTCCTTCCTTCTATCCTTTTTCTTTTATTACATATATCTACCTTTCTTTCTTTCCTTCTTATTTTAAAAAAAAGTCTACACCATTACACATTTCTTTCTTTCTTGGTTAAAAAACAAAATTTGCACCATTACTCCTTCCCTCCTTCCCTCCCTCCCTTCCTTCCTTTCCTTCCTTCCTTCCCTAAAAAAAAATCTGCACAATTGCACTCACCTACCTACCTTCCTTCCTTTTTTTTTTTTTTTGACAGAGTATTCCTCTGTCACCCAGGCTGGAGCACAGTGGTTCCACCATGGCTCACTGCAGCCTCGAACTCTGGCCTCAAGTGGTCCTCCCACCTCAGCCTCCCAAACAGCTGGGACTACAGGCATGTGCCACCACACCCAGCTAATTTTTAAATTTTCCTTTTGTAGAGACAGGATCTCACTAAATTGACTAGGCTGGTTTCAAACTCCTGGGCTCAAGTGATCCTCCTGCCTCAGCTTCCCAAAGTGCTGGGATTACAAGCATGAGCCACCACACAGCCATTCTTCTTTAAGTAAAAGGAATTTACCTACATTTTCAAAACCTACTTCAAAGTACATTTTCATACTATCTCTATCTTATGTTTGTGCTATGTCATTCATGTTTGGATACATCTAGAGTTTTTTATGAAATATAATTCACTTGGGTGGACTTTGTTAGATTTCAAAGTTTCTTTTTTTCCCTTGGCTTTATGAGGAGTATAACTGAGAAATTAAAATTATTTATACATGTTATATTTTGACATATGTATATGTTGTGAAATGACTAAGATTTTTTTTGTGGTGAGAACATTTAAGATCTAACTTCTCAGAGATTTTCAAGTATTATTATTAACCATAGTCACCATGCTGTACAATAGATCTCCACAACTTACTCATCCTAACTAAAACTTTGTACCTTTTAGCCAACAACAGTGTTTATCCTCAGTAAAGCATGTTTTAATATACAAAAAAGATGTGTAGCATGTTAAAATATTACTATTTCTTCTATCATGTTTTAGCTCATTTCCAAAGCATTAAGAGATAAATCATTTCTCACTTCTTCAATGGTTACAGTTGGTCAACTAGGCAATTCAAGTTCTTTGAAATATCTGAATGACTGTATAGACATATCTTTAATAACAGGACACAGGATCAAGGTATAGATCACGTGCATCAAAATCCAGAACCCTCTGAACTCAGAGGCTGAACAAGAGCTTCTGGAGCCACCTACAGGTCCCCATGGGCTGTGTGATCCAACCCATCACCAATGGCGGGTCATGTCCTTAGAGGCCTCAATCTTAAAAACAAATGTCTTCAACCAACCTAGTGTTTCAAGAGTGGCAAGGGGAATACAGTTTACCGTAGGCCTAAAGCAGATTTAGCCTCTATAAAGGCTGCAACCCTATTTATGGTGGGCATGGACCATCAGCTTCTTTATTAATGTCTGAAATCAAGAGGTGCCAAGACTCACCCTATCCCAGCATTTCAAAGCCTTTTACTAGCAGAAGAAAAACCAGGCCAGAAGAATACCCAGGAGCTACTGGAGTTGCTCCGAACATTGAGTCGATGCTCAGAAGCAGATGAGTGATCCAACAAAAGGGTCTGCTGTGACTATTACCTAGTGTTTTTATATTTTTTTTAAGTATTTCAACACACCAACAATGGACTCTCTGGGTGCAGTTGAACTGTAGCTCTCCTCTGCTATGAAAGTTTTGGGTGGGCTACACCATAAGGAGTTGTTTAAGAAAACCTCACATCCTTCAAGCAGCACCAGCTCAACAATGAATTGCATCTCACTGGGAGCTCACTTTGCCCTCCCTCCCCCAGCTCCTCAGGCCCACATACAGCCCATCCCAGCTCCTTAGTAGGGGGACAAAGCCAGCATTTGTAAGAGGGAGCCCTAGAGATACATGACCTTGGAAAGGCTTGGGGTCTCCACACCAAAGTAGGCAGGAAGCATAGTGACTCCAAGGAAGTCCAACAGCTTCCCTACTCTCTCATCTCAGGCTCAGGATTATAGGAGGCACCTTTATCCCAAATAGCAGCCACCTCCAGATACTGACCAGGCGGTATTCCAAGGCAAGGTAAGTGGGAAAAAGTGAGAATCCAAGGCCATAGGGGCTGCTGTGCGATGGACATCACAAGGCCATCAGGACACCATGATGCAAATGCTATTTTATTGGGCCCATGTCTGCACTCACTAAGTACTATGTGTTCCACCCTGGACTACCCTCAAGGAGATCCTACAACCTCCAGCCTCTATGAGACACCCTCCAAGCAGGAATGCATCCAGATTAATCTCATCCAAACCAGAGAGTTTCCCTTTCTACGTGTTGTCGGCAACCTGCCATCCTTCATAAACTTTCCAAAAATAACAGTAATAATAATAACCATTTCCCTTTAGACCAAACCTTGAATCAGGAGCTGGCAAACTACTGCAGCGGGCCAAATCTGCCTGTTTCTGTAAATAAAGTTTTATTGAAACACACCCAGGGCCATCTCTGTTTATCTATTATCTAGGGCTGCTTTTGCTCTACAATGGGAGTGTTAAGTCATTGTGAGAGACACGGTGGTCTGCAAAGCCAAAATATTTACCATGTGGCCTTTAACGGTAAAAGTTTTCCCTAAATGGTACAAAGCACTGAAACCTCTCAGGAGAGGTACCCATCATTATCAGTAGGAAGCAGCCCTGATAGTGTTAAGTCGTTGTGAGAGACATGGTGGTCTGCAAAGCCTAAAATATTTACTATGCGGTCTTTTACAGTAAAAGTTTTCCCTAAATGGTACAAAGCACTGAAACCTCTAAGGAGAGGTACCCATCATTATTAGCAGGAAGCAGCTCCATGCTGACAAACCCCCAGCACGCAGCAGTGATGATGGAGTCAGGGGCACTGAGATGGCAGCTGTGCTTCCTGACCAGCTTTCGTGACAATCACATGACCCTGGCGAGCCTTGGCACCTCTGGCTATATAATTCAGGCATCAATACCTACCTCACAAGGCTGCCTTGAGGATCAGACAAGACAGATTACAAAAAGCTCCTGGCACAGGCAATTCCTCCTCAAGGTGATCCATTAATGGTAATGACCCGACTAACCACCGTTACTCAACAAAGAACGCAGGACTAACATAAATCCCCGCAATACTCATCTCCAGTTATTAAGGCCCCTACTGCCATGACCTCGAAAAGATAAAAGACGGCACGACAACCAAAAGAAAGGATGCAAGGTTCTCTCTGTGTTGCGTCACAGAAAGTCAAAAGGTCAAGACTTTATGTTCTTGTGCTTAGGGAAAAACACCAAGCTGTTTCAGGTTGTAATCTTTCAATATCAAACTTACAGCAGCCTCCTAGATATGGAAAAGACCAAGACAGAGCACTGTCACCCAGGGTCTGTCTCTGCACCTGATGTCTTTCATCCTTTTAGCAGACAGCAGTGGGTACAGGGTATCCCCAGACAGTGGCCAAATTGCACACAGGCCAGCAGACGCATTGAAGAGCTTATGTTTTAAAGGGCTGTGAAACCAACTCCTGTTGCTTCAACTGACTTGACACCACACATGCTACGTGTGACTCCAGTCAGAACACACAGCATTGGCAAGAGCAAGATCACCAGCATAGGGTATAGGGCAGGGACCTGACAACCAAATCCTGAGAATGTGCTGAGATAAGGAAGCTGCGTCTCCTCACCCTTCTCTCCGTTCCTCCCATTTTCACCCCATCTTCTGTGACATTTGCAAACGGAAGCCATGCATAGCCTTGGATGGACCCAGCCTTCTCCCAGGGATGAACATCACATTTTCCTGCATGAAGGCAACTGATCCTAACAAATCTTAGTAGCTGTGCAAGGCAGGGTTTGACTGCTGGTTTTCCAGCTGGGGAAACTGCAGCTCAGAAGGGTGGAATGGCTTGGCAGCAAAGATGGGAGCTATTTGACTTATCCACTGCTCTGGAGCCATCCGCAGGGCCAAGTGCTTGGTAGTTAACAGAAATGCTCGATTAACAACGGTGTATGGCACAGATTCAAATTTCAATGTCTCTGCCTAGTAACTATTGACCCTGAGGATATCAGTTTACCACTCTGTGCCCAATTCATTCATCTGTGAAATGGAAACAATAAACTACCATATAAAGTTGTACGAGGCCTAAATAACTTAATATATTTAAACTGCTTAGAAGACTGCTTGGCACAAAGCAACTGCTCATTAAATGTTGACTTCTATTACAATCAAATCTACCTGACTTAGACCCAGATCTTCGGACCACTTTTTGTCTCCTTTAAACACACATTACAGCAATTTAAAAAATTATGACCTAAGGCCAGGCATCGTGGCTCATGCCTTTAATCTCAGCACTTTGGGAGGCTGAGGCAGGCAGATCACCTGAGGTCAAGAGTTCAAGACCAACCTGACCAACATGGAGAAACCCTGTCTCTAATAAAAATACAAAAATTGGCCATGTGTGGTGGCACAGGCCTGTAATCCCAGCTACTCAGGAGGCTGAAGCATAAGAATCACTTGAACCCAGGAGGCGGAGGTTGTGGTGAGCCGGGATCGTGCCATTGCATTCCAGCCTGGGCAACAAGAGTGAGAATCTGTCTCAAAAAACAAAAAAATTTATAACCTAAGAAAGGCCACCTCCTAGGACGTCAGTATTAAAGCTCCATGCAACAATGACATTGTTCAAAAAAACATCTGGTTTCAGCTGATAACATGCCACAAAGTAAGCTGATAGCACCAGGCGGTCATGTGTGACAGTCCAAAACAAGAGCCTAAGCGTGACATGCCTGCGTGAAGGACATGTCTTTGACACACAGAGCACACACAGCATAATCATATACATTATACTGTACTGCTCTACCTACGTGTGGCTACCAAATACAGTCCACAAGACTTTTTTTTTTTCCATAGATTACTATATAGTTAGAAACATGTTACATTCAAAACTATTTCCCTTGTTTAGCCCTCTAAATAAAGCCTGGGGACAATTCCCAGCTGCAAAAGGGCCCTTCCCCAAAACCACAGACCAGATAAAGAGCTGTGTGAAAGCCTTCGCAAGAAAAGCAGTTATTTCGGTTTTCCTGGGACTAAGTCTCCACCCAGTCACACAGTACCAGCTAGGGAGAAAAAAAAGATCCTCGCTAATTCATCTGAGGGGCTCAGAGACGAGAAAGTTCTCTAAGCCTGGGTTGCCCTGAGCCCCAGACTTGAGGACCCAGTGACACCCTGTTTTTCCTGGGTTCCAGAGCTCCAGGTACACCCTCCCAGGAGGAGGCTTTTGGGTCCTCTCCCAGACCCCAGGCTTCCTTAGAGGCTGCAGTGGGCCAGTACTTCTCTGTCACAGAAGCCGACTACGTCAATTTTCTTCTCCCTAAAAGATTTTCACTTTCCAACTTCAAAACTCAGTTCCAATGCCGCCTCTTCCTTCAGAGACCTTCTCCTGGCTAGATTCACCCATTTCAACCACCCCAGGGTTCCCTTCTTCTAATCCTCCCTGTTCACTCGAATCATAAACTCTTTAATACTTGGATGGGACTCAGTAAACACTTATTCCAACTTCTTAGCCAGTAGAGAAATGTCTTCTTTATTTTTTTGAAATGGAGTCTCGCTCTGCTGCCTAAGCTGGAGTGCAATGGCATGACCTTGGCTCACTGCAACCTTCGCCTCCCAGGTTCAAGTGATTCTCCTGCCTCCGCCTCCTGAGTAGCTAGGATTACAGATGCACGCCACCATGCCTGGCTAATTTGTTGTATTTTTAGTAAACACAGGGTTTCGCCATGTTGGCCAGACTGGTCTGGAACTCCTGACCTCAAGTGATCCGCCTGCCTCAGCCTCCCAAAGTGCTGGGATTACAGGGATGAGCCACCAAGCCCAGTCAACGAATGTCTTCTATACATTAACAATACCCAGTAGAAATACAACACGAGCCACAAAGTAAGCCACATGAATCATTTAACAATTTCTAATGGCCAGTCATGTAAAAAAAAAAACAAACCAGCTGACAACAGTTTTCACAATCTATTTTATTTAACCCAATATATGCATAGTATTGTTGCTTTGATATGAAACCAACACAAAAATTATTAACAACATAGTATCTTTTCTTCATTCTAAGTCTTTGAAATCCAGTGTGTCTTTTCTACTGGAAAACACATCTCAGTTTCGACCAGTCATATTTCAGACGTTCAACAGCCATAGGTAGCCAGCAGCTACAGGATGGGACAAGGCAGTTCTATACCACTGTCCACTGGAATTCCCACGGGACCTTCAAACAAGGAAAAACACAGCTCCTTCCTCTGAGGACAGCACGTTAGCATGTCAGCGAGCAAAGGCTAGCATGGCTCAGAAACAGAATGTGTGCGGGAGTCCCAGCATTTGCCTACGAACTCAATAGACCAGGATCCCTAGGACTTAAGAGATTGTAACCCTTCGACAAGACAGACAAGGAGACTGAGACCCAGAAAACAGGCAAAATGTCTGAAGTCACGTAGATCGGCAGTAGCAGATGAAGGTCTAGATATCTTAAGTAGGGGGTTCTTTTTGTTTTTTTAATTGTACTTTAGGTTCTGGGGTACACGTGCAGATCATGCAGGATTGTTGCATAGGTACATACATGGCCAGGTGGTTTGCTGCCTTCCTCCCCTCATCACCTATATCTGGTATTTCTCCCCTCGTTATCCCTCCCCACCCCCCACTGTCCCTCCTCAGTCCCCTCCAAAAGACCGCAGTGTGTGATGCCCCCCTCCCTGTGTCCACGTGTTCTCATTGTTCAACACCCACCTATAAGTGATACCATGCAGTGTTTGATTTTCTGTTCTTGTGTCACTTTGCTGAGAATGATGGTTTCCAGATTCATCCATGTCCCTATGAAGGACACAAACTCATCGTTTTTTATGGTTGCATAGTATTCCATGGTGTATATGTGTTCTTCAAATATGAAATATCTAACACACACACATACACACACACATACACACATACATACACACATATACGTGCACATATACACATATGCACACATACATACATACACACACAGACATACTCACACACAGACATACACGCACACACAACTTGGTCACCACTCTGAAGTCAATGCCTAATTTAAGATTAAGATTGTTGCAGAAGAATAGCACAACTCTGCTTCCTCCAAATAAGTCCCAAATTTCTGAGATCTAGAAAATTCAGTCTTACCAGTTCAATCTCATGCTCCGCTTCCCATCCTTTGCTGGGATAAAAGGAATGGCACCCAAAAATGAAAAGAAGGACGATAATCACAGGCATGCCAAAGCAAACCTCTCAAATAGGAGTAAAGTACAAAATTCACAAAATAGCCTGTAAGTAAAATTCACACCGTATAGCCTGTAAGAAAAGCCATCAAGAGCGCTCCTAGAGACTGCACCCACTGATCTGCTTTAATGAAGATCCACCTACAACGCTCTTAATGTTTCTTCTTCATTAATGTATCATCAACCTGTGACAGGTGATTGATCACCTCTGTGATCTTATTCACACTGTGACTTGATGGCAGTGAATTCTCTGCCTCACCTGCATTCCAAGTTATCTGTCTATTGTACAGTGACTTTCAAAAGCAAATGACGATTTAAATCCCAAACATATTCAGTTCCGTGGCCAGAGGGCTGGCCCAGATGGGGCGCAGGTGCAAGGCAGATAGAAGAGAAACTGAGGAAGGAATTCAGAATCTGATTTTAAAAGCCCAGACCAACCAATTCCTGTGCCAATTAGAGGGTGGCGTGACAGCCCTCTGTGGGGTGACAATTGGTTGGGGACGGTACAGGAAGTCATCAACTCAAAGTTATGCCTAAATGCAATGTGTGGTCCATCACTTTGAAATAAAATAGTTAGCTAATACCTTTTCATATGTTATGTCTTCTGTAACATTTTATTCATTACAACTATGCTGGTGTATCACTAGAGAAAAGATCTTATTTGCTAACTTACAAAAAACAAAACAGGCCCTCATAACATTTACTTTGCATAGCTCCCTTTCCCCCGCTAGGATATACAAACGTGTGACTTTCTTTGAGGCTGCTAGGGGATGCCTACAGTCAACAGAACTACCAGACACAAATCACATTCAACAGATGCTGGAAACTTTAACTCACTGATCTCCTCCATGCCCATCAGGAAGCGGCCAGACATCCTGGCTGCTGGAAAAGGCCTCCTTCCTATCACAGACTCCCACGACAGAGAAGTTACAGAACATCCACTTCTTGGGTTATTTACATTCCAGAGCTCCTGCTAGACAGATGCTTCTGGAAATGTCTTATTACTGCCCCACACAAGCGTAATGAGGTGTGTCGTCGTCGCTGACCTGCAGCTGTGGAAGGAGCAGGAGCAAGCCCTCAAGCCTCAACTCCAAAGAAAGGAGGAACAGGCCTGAAGCACTCCTGATGGTAGTTGCCGATACAATCCTGAGGGTGAAAATCTTTGCTAAATGAATTATTAACCTATAGTTAAATGTTGCTCCTTCTTCTCTCATCCAGTGTTCATTTTAACAAAACAGATCATTAGCAAAGAAAAAATTCCTTGGTATGCAAAGCATCACAGAAGAGCATGTTCTCATGCACTCTCTCCCCATCAGCCACTGTGCATGATGGGAGAACTTTCTGAAAACGTGAGCCACATTAACAAGTTCTATAGGAGGGAAGTTCTTCCTCCGTCCTCAAAGATCAGGAGAAATGATCATCTTCTTCGCTCCTCAAAGACTGGGAGAAATGATCAATTAAAATTCTGGAAAATTTTAAGAAAAACAAGAGTTTCATGAAGTATAAACATCGAAAGGTTCATACTAGAACCACATGAAGTATGAAGTATATCCTTATACCAAGAACACAGAAAGTCAACAACACTGACCCTAACCCAGTATCATTGCTACTAGAAGGTGACCTTGGCCAGCTGCATACATTTCTGGGTCTCAGCCATGTTACTAACAAGGGAGGGTGTACCTCCCATGACTATCTGACAAACATAACGTAATGTACCTGTTAGTAAATGTTATAAGCACTGTGCACAGCCATTTAGAATTTCTTTACATTCCTCATCAGCCCTGTGAAGTATCTTCTGTCTTCTTTAGCAAAGAACCACCTGAGGTCCAGATCATTTCAGTAACTTGCTCAAGGCCATGAAGTTAGAAAGTAACACATTAAGGTAGTGGGCTCTAGTTTTCCAATGCCAAAACTTCTAACTAATTTAATAATTTAATAATATTGCTTTAATATCAAAGGCACTCTATTCTCTCTTTTTTTTTTTTTTTTTTTGAGACAGAGTCTCACACTGTCACCCAGGCTGGAGTGCAGTGGCGCAATCTCAGCTCACTGCAACCTCTGCCTCCAGGATTCAAGCGATACTCCTGCCTCAGCCTCTCGAGTAGCTGGGATTACAGGCACCCACCACCACCACGCTTGTCTAATTTTTGTATTTTTTTTTTCAGTAGAGATAGAGTTTCGCCATGTTGGCCAGGCTGGTCTGGAACTCCTGACCTCAGGTGATCCACCCAGCTCAGTGTCCCAAAGTGCTGCGATTATAAGCGTGAGCCTGGCAG
>CAUYLG010061621.1:0-41773 GCA_963573385.1 Cacajao melanocephalus | reverse complement strand
ACGTAGGCTTTCCTACAATACCGCCTCTAACAAAACTAGGCTGTCCCGGACCCCTGGTAATAGAATTGTTTACCTTTATACCAAGAAGGTTGGGAAAGCACCAAAATCAGCATGTGGCGTGTGCCCAGGCAGGCTTCGAGGGGTTCATGCTGTAAGACCTAAAGTTCTTATGAGATTGTCCAAAACAAAGAAACATGTCAGCAGGGCCTATGGCGGTTCCATGTGCGCTAAATGTGTTCGTGACAGGATCAAGCATGCTTTCCTTATCGAGGAGAAGAAAATCGTTGTGAAAGTGTTGAAGACGCAACCACGCAGTCAGAAAGCTAAATAAAAAATGAAACTTTTTTGAGTAATAAAAATGAAAAGACTTGCTGTTTAAAAAAAAAAAAAAAGATTCTCCCGTCTTGGCCTCTCAAACTGCTGGGATTATAGGCATGAGACACTGCACCCAGGCTAGATGTTTTAAATATAACCATATACTGGACAGTACTACTGAAACGTTAAGCAACCACTGGAATGTCCTGAGCAAGAGAAAATGTTCATGGGATAAACAGAAAGAAATTCCAAAGTCCCACACTGAACAGATATAAAGACACAGAGGATTTCTGTTGAGAAATGCCGAAAGAAGTAGCCAGCTACTCCCTGTTCATAATCTTTGTATGTAGCCCAGATCAGGTACTGGGCTAAACTAGTCCTGGTCCACATCTGTAATATCCAAATGGGTGGAAGGATGGGGACACAAACATTCCAAGGCAAAAAAAATGGTGGTGGCAGGAGTTGGGAGGGGCACTGACCAGTGAGGTTGGCATTTTTTAATTATATGGGAATTACATTCATTTCTGCTTTCTTTCTCCAAGGGAAAAAAGTACAGCAGCAGTGTGTGTAGCAGGGACTAAACCCTAGGACTAATCCAGAAAAACAGACTTTGCCACGCAACCCTTTCAAGCATCAAAGGGACCCTAGGCCTGGGAGCCCTAACCTTAACAAATATCCTATCCTTTGGCAAAGGGAAGAGAAAGAGGATAGCGAGGGCTGTATCATGCTTCTGGTTTGACTACAGCCCCAAAATAAACAGAATCTGAAGGGCTTAGGGTGAAGGGCTTCATGTGGTCCACCTCATACTGACAAGAAACAAATCACTGCTAGTGCAATCAGTGTTACTAACCCAATGTCACAGTTGGTCATTTCTATTTCAGGAGAGGCTGGACTGCCTACATGGCAAATAAAGAGTAAGACTTTCACTAACGCAAGGCCTACAGTTAAATCCCATCCCACTCACACTCCAGCAACATGGCCACCCAACTGGACCACTGAAAAGGACCTTAATGTCACAGCTATCTTTCCACGAGACCTACTTTAGAGAACCTGGAAAATTCAACATTGGACACATATTGCTGCAATATCAGTGAGATTAAATTGGCTATTAAAAAGTGAAAAGAACAAAACTGTCATGACACAGATGACATGCTGAGCTCTGCACTACTGACCTATGGTCTTCATATGATTATACAGGGACGTTTTTGAATTCATTGTACTTTTTACCATATACTACCATCCAAAGGAACGATTTTTTTTTTAACTACAATTGTTGAAATTCTAAATACAAACAGCATTCAACTTTACTCTTGCCCTAACCCTTATCCCTGCAGTCCAGCTCTCAAGACTTAACTTTTCTTTCAAACGCTAAGGAGCAAGGAACAAAAATCTCTATGAAGGTCCCAAAGACTAAAAATTCTTATTTTTAGTCCTCTATTGTTATGTTCAAAACCCTATACAGCACATACTTTTTGGCTAAGGAGATCTGAAAACAGCAAAGCCCCTGCAGCCCAGCTGTTTTTTTCCCCCCTAATTAGTGAAAGAGGAACCTGTGGAGAGATTAAAGATTTAGCCTGCCCCAGAGCTAACAGCCTCCCCTGCAGCAGCAATCCTATCTCCTGCTGGCCTAAGCAGAAAGACAAAACAGACCATCAAATCTAGATCTTTGGTATTAACAATGACTGCCAGCCACCCACCTAGGTCTTTAAAGACACTGTGCCAGCCACCTAGGCTGGGCACAGTGGCTCATGCCTGTAATCCCTGCACTTTGGGAGGCCGAGGTGGGCGGATCACTGGAGGCCAGGAGTTCAAGAACAGCCCGGCCAACACAGGGAAACCCCATCTCTACTAAAAATACAAAAAATAAAATAAAAAATTAGCTGGGCATTGTGGCGCATACCTGTATTCCCAGCTACTCGGGAGACTGAGGCAGGAGAATCACTTGAACCTGGGAGATAGAGGCTGCAATGAGCAGAGACTGCACCACTGCACTCCAGCCTGGGCAACAGAGCAAGACTGTCTCAAAAAAAATAAATAAATAAATAAATAAATAAATAAATAAAAATAAAGACTATCATAATCAGCTTTCCCTTGCAGAGTATTTTTCATGAAGTGCTAGCACACAACAGTAGGTGATGTAATCACAAACTTTTCAGAAAATAATGATAGCACAGTAATTTGTGATTCAGAACTGTACAGCTTTTTTAAAACACATTTTCCATTATCAAATATATCCTTCATGAAAGACGTTTTGTAAAGCACAAAACAGACCTGAAACTAAGTTCTGAATAAATAGGCACTGTTTTCTCAAACCTTGTAATACACACTTTTTAACTCCTTTTTAATATTTAGTTCAGTGGAGCTATCTTATCTTGGAGGACTTTTTCAACTTGATCTTCAGATTCCAAGTGGCTCATTCTAGTCAATATGGGACATTTCTAGCAAAAGATTTTCCCTGAACTCCCTTAGCAAGTTATTCCATTGTTTGACCTCACTGTCAGGTAAAATTTTAGTAGGAGATTAGAACATTTTTCTTTTTCAGTTCCAGAACAAAGCAATTTTTAGATCAAAAAGAATTGCTGCAACATCCCTGCTGACACAATAGAATAAAGCAAAGGAGAAAAGCACTGGTTAATACCATGCAGCTACTGGAGAGTTTATTTCTAAAGCTGTTAATACAGTTTTGAAGTATGAAGCTTAAAGTACCAAGACAGCCAGAGCGTGTTTTTGTTGCTACATTTTAAAAATTAAGCCCTTTATTGGCTTTTTGTCCATTCACCTTTCTTTTAATACTGAGAAAGGAGAAAAGAAAAACATTTCATGTTAGTAAATGCTTTATTGACCTCTCTTATCTGAACAAAAATGACCCATATTCTCACAACCTCTAAAAGCGGGTGAATTTTTTAAACCAAATATACAAAACATTATCGTAAAGATTTCGCTTTTAAGCCTTAGAATACAGCCAGGTGGTCAGTACTAATGGTTTGTCTCCATGCAGAGTCTATAACGCAGCCCCTTCAAAAATTCCAAACCAACATCTTCATGCTATCCTGAAAATAATGCAATATTTAGTTCAAAAGAATTAAGTACCAAATATATTTGGTTTCAAGTGTTACTCAGTATTTCATACCCTAACTCACATTCTGAAAGTTCTGTAACAGGCAAGATAATACTACCAATAATGAATTTACTATCATCCATATTGAGAAAAAGTATGTTCATTCATCCCAGTTACTTGAACACTCTTTTAAAATATTCACCGAACGCAGGCAAAATAAAGTTTCAGAAACACAAATTTAAGTACCTTTAATTATAGTTAATTCACTGAATTGGTTTCTAGTACACAGATATACCTATATATTTGTTAGTTACATAGAGAGAAAATTCCATTTCATAGCCACAAGAAATAACCCAAGTTTGCAAGTCCACGTGGGTCTCAAGACTAATTGAAATGGTTCCATTCAATTCCCCCACTTTCTAAAACCAATCTTCCCCTACCAACTCCCTGCCCATCCGCCCCCTCAAAAAAAAAAAAATCACTTCAGCATTTGCAATTAGAGGTAAAGCAGAAACCTGTTCTTGCTGGATCAAAGAGGTTATCTATAAAGCATCCCACCAAACACAAAGATCAATCCTATCCAACTCTAGAATTAACTCACAGGGCTGGGAAAGGTTCTCTGGAGCAGCTGAACTGTCCTGAAGTAATAGACACTTTCCTTGATACTTAAGAACTTCACCACAGGGATTGAGTACCTACACAATAAATGACGAAAACTCCCATTTTTACCTCTCATTCCATCCCTGTGATTACTAAGTGTCTCTTCCTTGCCACTAAAAAACCTGATCAACCAGACTAGCACAAACCCTTTCAGAAACTAAACTAATTTCCAAACCTAACAGCTTGAAGTTGTTTGTTTCACTTCTCCTAGTTTCAAGAAACTATACAACCAGCGGGACGAACTGCCTCGGCCAGCAGTCACAGGCAGAGGAGGAAGCTACAGCTGCCGGTGGTGGACTCCTCAGCCACTCAGTCCCAGGGCACTACTGTGGGGTGCTCAGGTCATAGGGGCAGGGCTATGCCAAGCGTGAGGGATCTAGGCCCTGCCTCACCGCTGAGAGCCACATCAGGCACTAGAGAGCCACAACACAACCCTCTCCTCAGCAGGGCGACCTCGGCCTGCCTCTGTCTGTCCCAGTTCATTCAGGATAGGGCTCAAATGTAGCGCTGCATCAAGCCCCCTTCATCATTCCAGTGATCTGCCCTCAATCCCTCTCTCCCACTGTTCCACGGACAGTAATGACAGTAAGCTTCTGGAGCATCTCAAGTTGAGCTGAATGACTGTGTGGAGAGCCTCCGTAAATCAAATAGGGATTGGATTGGATGGTACGTTCCCTCCGGTGTCAGTTTGCCCACATTTGTACAAGTTCCTGCACAACTCTCACTGTATTGCAAATGTGTTTCCAATCTGCCTACTTCTCTCCAACTACTGCTGTCACCAACCTTCTAGCCACCATCATCTCCCACCTGGACTGATATAGTTGTTCTTCCTACCTCCCTCTAAAATCTGTTCTCAACAAAGTGGCCAGATTGATCTTTTGCACTGTGTAAGTCTGATAAAGTCATTCCCTGCTTAAAACCCTCCAGTGTCTTGTTCACTTAAAATTCAGACTTCTTAGCTTGACCAAGACTTTGTCTGGTTTGGTTCTTGATTCATTCTCTCTCTGTATCTCCTCTCAATATGAGTAGTTCCCAGAACAAGCTATTAATACATAGTACCCTGGAGTGTTTGGAGCACTAGCTTTGTTGTGAGCCTCCCTGGGTTTGAATCCCAGTCCTGCCACAAGTAAGCAATATTAAGCATAGAAAGTGCTTAACAAATTATGTTTATGCAGTAGATTCTCTCACCTCAGTAAGTGGCAGCACCACCGTCCACTGGATTGTTCAGTGCTCAAACCAGAAACCTGGGCGTTATCTCTGACTCCTCCTTCACGTCACATCCAGTCCATCACAAAGCTTGCGAAAACACAGCCCCAAACTCACTACTTCTTACCATCTCTTCTTCTATTACTACACTTTAATCCAAGCCATGATTATCTTGTCTGGACTCCTGCGTCTTTCTCTGATACCCTTTGATTCTCTACATGGAAAAAATTTAAAAAATAAATGACACAACCAGCTACCAAGGAAACAAATCAATTTCCATGATAATCTGAGGTTCATATTAAATATGTACAAGATAATGGGAATGCTGCACTAAGGACTTTTTTTCCCTCACAACCGTAGAAGAAATACCAACAATGCAATGCTCCCAAAAAAGAAGTGGTATGATTTGTCCATGTTCAAGATAAACAATAAATCACCACTTTATTGATTCCCACTGGTGAAATAAATTTTCAAGAATGTTGCGTGCATGCGCGTGTGTGTAATTAAAGACCTATACAAAACCTCCAGCTCTCCTTTCACATACATAAAGTATTTGCATAAATACACAAACATTAAAACCCAGGATCCATGTGTCACTCAAGAAAATGATTGCTGCAGGCACAGAACTGATACATTTCCAGAGTCTTCGCAATGGACAAAGAATATCTTCAAAGCAAAGGAATTTAATAAATAGTATAAAAACAACTAAACATTGAAAATAACTAATCTCAATTAGCCAATGTATACGTATGTATATTTTAATCTCACAATCAAGGCAAAAAGATCATGAGATGAATGTCCCAAGCCAACAGGATCATGGCTATAAAATATTTTCCTATCAATATATGCAAAAGAGGCTTACTGCTCTTTCAACCACACTCCAAAATGTCTCTTACCTCTCATATCAAACATTCTTTACAAGTTCTTAGAGTATGAATATGAAAGACTGACCAGGATAAAATTAACTATCTTATTACCTCTGACCATTTCAACTATACGAATGAATACAAGAACTACAACAATGAGAACATACTCCAAATATACAGCCTTTACAACAATAGGGGCTCTTTCTTTTCTCTATATAGTTTATTGGCAGTCAAGAAGTACCTTTAAAGCCTTTATAGATTTACCGGCTTTGCCATAATGCTGACTTGAGATGCCTTCACTTACCATTAACACATAGGTAAGAAGCTCTCTCACCTTTTCAGGAGCTACCAGTAACTCAACAGGAAATAATTAAGTTGTATCTTCTGAAGTTGAAGGCAGAAACTAATCAGTGCCCAAAAGATTCTAAAAGTTGTCAAATGAAAACAAAACTTGGACTAGAAATCTGAGCTGATTTCATTTCTGCTGTGCCCTCCCTATCAAAACATTAACTCAATTTAAAATAACCAATTTTCTTTACTTCCTGCTTCACCTTTTGTTTGTTACATATACTGAATCAGCAATTTTCCAAATTTTCAAACAGTAAAACTTTCTTTCAAATTAAACCTCATAAAGAACATGAATATAAAATTGAAAAAAAAAAAGTAATTTAGGGTAAGTATATCTTCAAGTTTAAATGTAAAGCATTCACGTATCATAAAGGAAATTACTGCTAGGCCTGTAATCTCAGCACTTCGGAAGCCCAAGGCAAGAAAATCACTTGAGCCCAGAAATTTGAGGCCAGCCTGGGCAACATAGTAAGATTTCATCTCTATCAGTAAAAAATAAATAAAATAAATTTTAAAATTAGCCAGACATAGTGGTGCATGCCTGAAGCCTCAGCTACTTGTGAGTCTGAGGCGGGAGGATCACTTGAGCCAAAGAGGTCAAGGCTGCAGTGAACTGTGATTGCACCACTGCACACTAACCTGGGCAACATAGCGAGACCAGCCTGACAACATAACAGACCTCATCTCTACTAAAAAAAAAAAAAAAAAATTACAGATAATCATATACAGAAATTATTACACAAACAAGAATTTATTATAGATGACAACTAAGAAAATCTTGTTCAAGAACATAAGTTGCTGATAATAACAGACTGATCTTTATTTTAAACAGTTCACCTCAGAGTTTTGGGATGCTCTTTAAGTAGAGCAGGCCAAAAAAAAAAAAAATCATTTACTTTTGAGATCTGCACAGACATTAACAGAACAGCAACAACTAATGCATTATTATTGGTAATTATGTACTAAAATTAAGTTTATTTTTAAAATAACATCTAAAATAGCATTTTTGTCAGATTTTTACAAAATCCTTAAAAGCATCTCTACAAAACGCTGGACAACTATTTCAAATCACTTTCTAAAGCATCATTTATTACATCATAACTCCACTCCCAAAAACATCTCCAACTGTGGGGTCACGATGAGTCTATTCTTTCTAAAATTAAAAATAACACAAAAATGGTTATTTGAACCTGAATTCTAAATGTCTGATAAGACACAATCTTATACTCAGGTAAATCAGTATAAACTGCTATCCCTCATATACAAAAATGAAACTGATTATTGCTCTTCTAGTGTACCTGAAAGGTCCACAAGATTAGCCATCTCAAACAAAGATATAGCTACGTAGGCCTTTGGGGATGGTAAGATGTACAGGTATCATCTCTCCTACAATCAGATAAGCCAAGTGCTGACAAAGTACAGCCAGCTGGTAAAGTCTAACCCTCTAGCTGTATTTTTCAGTCCCACAGGTGTATTTTTCAGTCCCATAGGGCCAGGTGTGATGACTCACACACCTATAA
Source organism: Cacajao melanocephalus (assembly GCA_963573385.1). Classification (NCBI taxonomy): domain Eukaryota; kingdom Metazoa; phylum Chordata; class Mammalia; order Primates; family Pitheciidae; genus Cacajao; species Cacajao melanocephalus. The sequence goes on along the minus strand of CAUYLG010061621.1, from coordinate 33,800 downwards.
ACACCAGCACTTTGGGAGGCTGAGGAGGCTGAGGCGAGAGGACCACCTGAGTCCAGAAGTTCGAGACCAGCCTGGGCAATAAAGCGAGACTCCCCACCATCCACCTCTACAAAAAAAAAAAAAAATGATGTTATGAGTTGAATTGTGTCCCTCCCCTCCCCTAAACCCCTGGCAACAAAAACAAGGTATATTGGAGACCTAACCCACAATACTTCAGGTGTGACTTTATTTGGACATAGGGTCTTTACAGAGGTAATCAAGTTAAAATGAGATCATTAGGGTAGACTCTAATCTAGTATGACTGGTGTCCTTGTAAAAAGAGAAATTTGTACATAGAGGCAGATACATACAGAGGAAAAATGATGTGAACACACAGGGAGACAATGGCCCACTATAAGTCAAGAAGGTAGTCCTGGAAAAGATTCTTCCTTCACAGCCTAAGGAGGAACCAACCGTGCCAACAAACCTTGGTTTCAGACTTACAGCCTTCAGAAAGAATTAGGAGGCAAAACATTTCTGTTGCTTAAGACATCTAGTTTGCAACACTTTGTTACAGCAGCCCTGGCGGATGAATACAAACGGTTTCTACATTTTGAAGTGGGTGAAAAAAAAAATGTTATTTTGAGACATGTGGAAATTATGTGAAATTCAAATTTCAGTGTGGATAAAGTTTTTCTGAAACATAGTCACACTTATTCCTTATTTCTTTATGTACTGCCGATGACGAACTGCTTTCATGTTCAAAATGGTAGGGGTGAGTTGCTGCAACAGAGAGCTTGTGGCCCACGAAGCCTAAAATATGGCACTTTACAGAAGTGTTTGCCAATCTGAGAAAAACCACTGTGTTACAAAGCATCACACCCTACCCTATAGGGTAGATACACCCTAAGAAGATCAATCTGTTATCATTTTCCATCTTTCAGCTGACCTTCAGTATTCTGCTTTTCTTCTAAATATTAGCTCAACAGACAATTTACATATTCCTGGACCATCAATCTGCTAAGTCCACTAATGTTAGCAGAACTTATGTGACTAATAAAACTATATGAAATACCTCATACAACTCTTAGTGATAGATCCAAAAATCACAACCACATAAATGATTCCAATAAAATTTACTAAGTGATTATGTATGAATTAGGGCTGTGTTTACCTTCTATTATCAAAATACCAATTTATCGATCAAACACTAGGGTACAGCACATGGAAAGAATGATAAATTGTGTTTGCATTAACTCTTTAGGTTCCAGTTTTCTAAAAGCTAAAAACTCAATGTTTATTAATCCAATGAAGTAATTAAGTTCTGCCACATTAGCCAACTGGCAGTATGTACTATGGCAGCAGAAATCCATACACACATATACCAAAAGACACGTAAAGGAATGTTTTAGCAGTACTTTTTGGAATAGCTCCAGACTGGAAGTAATCCAAATGCCCATCAACAGTAGAAGGGATAAACTAATCACAGTAAATTCACACAATGAAATACTTTTCAGCAATGAGAATGAACAAACCACATGCAACACAGAATAACCTCATAAACATAAAGATGGAAGCCAAACAAAAAGCAAAACCTATGAATGACATCAATTTCAATAACAAGCAAAACTAATCTATGGTGCTAGAGTAGGAGGGTGGTACTCTACTTACAGTGGGAGTAATGACTGAAAAGGGCCATGAAGAGAAATGAAAGGAGTTCCTGAGATTTTGGTAATATTCCATTTCTCTTCCTACTGTGTATATGCGATACTTCAACAAAAAAAGGTTAACAAAAAACAAGTTCCACTTCCAGGAGCTACTTCCTAAGATTACTAGAAGTGGAACTATGCTCCTACTGGCCCAACTGGTCCATAGGTAACAATTAAAAACTCTGGACAAAATATAAAAAGAAACTACCTGAAGGCACCGGATAGCAACCAAAAACAGGCAGAAACTGCACTGTGTCAGCACTAGAAAAAGGGAACAGCACTGAGAGTTTCCTTTTTTTTTTTTTAATAAATGGCTTTTCGCCTGAGGGAAGGCCTAGGTAAGCCAGGTTAGGTAATAGAATCTGGATAGAAACTACTGTCTTACTGGCATGAAGAATCAGATGACAGAGTTCAGAGTGATTCTATCAGGTGGAAAGTGGTGGGGGAAATCTAGAAAAGGAGATAGCCAGAAAGGGAGAGGTTCAAAGTCTACATACAAACTTGGCAAATCTTACTACAGCAGGCCAGGTAAGACTGAAAACTGAATAGAGAATTTAGCTGCTGACGATGGTGGGAAAAATGGTTTGAATTCTGAGCCCATTCAAGTGAAATGCCTGCTAAAAAAAATAATAATAATTAATATTATTTAACATTATTTGGATGTATGCAACAGAAACCAGTATTTCTACAATAAATTGTTCACAATGTCTAGGATGCAATTCAAAATTCAAAGAAACAGAAAAACACAATCCATACTCAAAGAGTAAAGGTGATCTATGCAGACCAACACTAAGATAACCTGAATGCACAGAGAAGGATTTTTTTTAAGCTACCTTCACATAGGTTTGTCTAATGTTAGCAGCTTACATAACCCTAGCACAGCTATAGAAATCAAGAAATTAATGTTGATACAATACTATCAAGTAATTCATAAACCTTATAGGAATTCTGTCAATAAATCCACTAATATCTTTGTTATAGCACAGGATCCAATCCAAGATCCCACATTGCATTTAGTTGCTATGTATTCTCAGTCTCCTCCAGTCTGAGATAATTCTCCAGTCTTTCTTTGTAGATAAGAATTTTAAAGCAGCTATTATAACTATTCTCAAGGATTAAAGAGTAAAATAATCTCTTAATAAATAAATAAGAAATTTCGGCAGAGAAACAGAAACTATAAAAGAACACAAATTCTAGACCTAAAATTACAATATTATTTTGTAATTTTGTAATCACAAAAATTACAACTCACTGGATACAAAATAAAGATGGCAGAAGAGTCAGTAAACTTAGAAGAAAGATCAGTAGATATTATTCAATCTGAACAACACAGAGGGGAAAAACAAGAAAACTGAAGAGTACTGTGTATTACATCAAAGGTCTAAACCTACATGTAATAGGTATAATTATAATTCTATAATCAGAACTAAGAGAGAATGGAGCAGAAAAAACATTTGGAGAAATAATGACTGAAAATTTCCCAAATGGAGTACAAAATGGAAATTTACAGATCAATGAAACATAATCAGGACAAAATACAAAAACACCTAAGCACATCACAGTCTAATGGTCAGCAACGAAAAAGACAAAACTGCTCAAACAGCCAGAGAAAAATGACCAATCATATAAGAAAACAATCATAAGAATTACTGATTTATAGACAGGCGTGGTGATGCAAACCTGTAGTCTCAGCTATTTGTGAGGATGAAGCAGATCACTGAAGCCTGGGAGCTTGAGGCTACAGTGAGCTATAATCGCGACACTGCATTCTAGCCTGAGCCACAGAACAAGTCGCGCCATTGCACTCTAGCCTAAGCCACAGAACAAGACCCTGTCTCATTCATTCATAAAAGAATTATTAAATTATCATTTTAAAAAATAACAAAGGCCAAAAGACAATGGTAGGTCATTTTAAGTGTGTGTGTGTGTGTGTGTGTGTGTGTGTGTGTGTGTTTTGAGACAGTCTCACTCTGTCACCCAGGCAGCCTCAACCTCCCAGGCTCAAGCAATCCTCCCACATTAGGCTCAGGAACAGCTGGGACTACAGGCGTGCGCCACCACACTCGGCTAACAACACACTTCTAAATAATACAGTTCAAACAAACAAAAAATCACAAATGAAATTAGAAAATGCCTTGAATTTAATGAAAATAAAAACACAACATACCAAAATTTGTGATATTCAACTAAAGCAGTACTGAGAGAAAAATGTATAGCTTTAAATGCCAATATTTCAAAAGAAGAACGTTATAAAATGCCCCAAGATTCTAGCTCAAGAAACTAGAAAAAGAGCAAATTAAACCCAACACAGAAGGAAAGAAATAAAAATAAAAGCAAACATGCAAACAAAAACAATAGAGAAAATGAACAAAGGCAAGAGTTGATTTTTTTTTTAAGATTAACAAAATCAGGACTGGGCGTGGTAGCTCACACCTATAACACCAGCACTTCAGGAGGCAATGCAGGAGAATCACTTGAGGCCAGGAGTTCAGACCAGCCTGGTCAACAAAGTGAGACCCACCATTTCTACAGAAAAAAAAAAAATATTTAAATAGCCAGGCACAGTGGTGTGCGCCTATAGTCCCCCAGCTACTCAGGAGGGTGAGGTGGGAGGATTGCTTGAGCCCAGGAGCTGGAGTTTACAGTGAGCTATGACCACACTACTGCACTTAAGTCTAGGCAACAACAAGACTCTACCTCAGAAAAAAATTTTTAAAAATAAAGTTAACAAAATTGATAAATATAGATTAACCGATATCAAAAATGAAAAACAAAATCACAGACAGGCACAGTGGCTCATACCTGTAATCACTGCACTTTGGGAAGCCAAGGCAGGTGGATCATCTGAGGTCAGGAGTTTGAGAACAGCCTGGCCAACATGGGGAAACCCCATTTCTACTAAAAATACAAAAATTAGCCAGGCATGGTGCACCTGTAATCCCAGCTACTTGGGAGGCTGAATCAGGAGAATCACTTAAACCAGGGAGGCAGAGGTTGCAGCAGTGAGCTGAGATTGTGACACCACACTCCAGCCTGGGCAACATAGGGTGACTGCGTATAAAAAAAAAAAAAAAAAAAAAAAAAAGGACAAAATCACTACAGACCATACATATATTAAATTATCAAATGAATAATACAATGAACAACTTTATAGTAAAAAAAATTTGACAACTTAGGCAAAATGGACAAATTCCATGAGAAATATAACTTATCAAAACTGACATACTACAGACTGAAATATCCTAATAGCCCTAACTTTACTAACTGAATTTGTTATTATTATGTATTCACACAAAGAAAACCACAGGCCCACATGGCAAATTCTCTCAAACATTTAAGGAACAACTAACGTTAATTGAACACAAATCCTTCCAGAAAAAGAGGAATAAATATTTAACAACTGATTCTGAAGCAAGCATAACACCTCATATCAAAATGTGACAAAGAAAACATGAGCACATATGCAAAAATATTTAACAAAAAATACTATACTAAGAAATGGAGTCTAGTAATATATTAAAAAATGATTCATCATGACCAAGTGAGGTTTATCACAGGAATGTAAAGTTGTTAAAACAACTCAGCAACACCCACATTGTATCACAGCAGAAGAGATCTTTCACAAAAATCTCATCACATTCCTCACTTTCTCAAAGCTCTTTGGCGTGGTTTTTGGCTTCCCATAACCACATACAAGACAGAAAACATAGCATGTAATGCTCCTTTCACAACCCCAGCCCTGCATTGCAGCCACATCTCTAGTTACCACCCTCTACTATGCCCCCCACATTCCCACTACAACAGCCATGCCCTCTGCCCAAGGTATACTACTCCCCTCTTTCCCTCCATCACAAATGCCAAAGCTCCATCTCAACCCAGTTTCTCTGAAAGTCTTCCTAACTTTATCAGGTTGATTTCATTACTCCTCTCTCCACATTCCCACTACATCTTCTGTAACCCTCAATTACAACAGATATTACATTTATTTGTTTTTCTTTCTATTCAACTATCACTCCTACAGGGCAGGGAGTGCCACATTAACAGAATAAAGAAGAAAAACCGTATTATCATTTCAAAAGATGCAGTAAAAGCATTTGACATATGTCAATACATATTTGTGAAGGAAAAAAACTCATCAAATTAAGAATTAAAGGAAATTTCAATCGAATAAAGACAACTAAGAAAAATCTAACAACATCATTCTTTAACTTCCAAGTATCACTAATCTTAGTAGCAGTTTTCGACATTTATGTGAGCTTATTTATCTCTCACTGGTCTTCACAACCACCCTGTTTAAATTTGAAACAAAAAAAAAAGGAGGAAGTTATTGTCCTAACTGGTATAATAGCAACTCTCGGTCAGAAATGTTAAATCATATACTCAAGTAAGAAAGCCGAGACAAGAATCCAGTCTTTCACCCAAAGTGCTTTTTCACTAGAGTACGCTATCTCTAATGTTCAGATTCATGTCACAATGGACAATCAGTCCCTTCTACAAAGCATACTTTGGGCCCCTTATCAAAGACTGAGTAATGGTCTTTACTGTGACAATTGTCAACATCTTCTAGCAATGCCACTACTTAAGGTGACTATGGTGAATAGGCAGTAAAATATGCAGTTATCAAATAAAATTGGACAAGTATCACTAACGTGGAATGAAACATTTTTAAACCCATATTAAGGACCCATATAACAACCTCAAATCCCCTTTCCTCAAACAGCTGTGACACAGGGAGAAAAGGGCATAATCATTGGTCTGCTCCTTCCCTTCGCTAGTCTAAAATGCAGCAGAGAAACAAGTAATTCAAGGCCTTATTTGAATATGTATTTCTAATTAACTACCTGTCAGCAGCAAGCTTGGGACCACAGCTCCTTAACAGAGAAACCAGAGTGACATGGCCAACAGTTCTGAGTTTCTGTCTGTGATTCATATGAATTTTTCATGCAGGAAAATATAAAGGTTGCCTTAACATCATTCCTTCTGTGATTCACCCATAGCAAACAAGTTCCACAATGAGGTTAGATCCGCTTCTTTACTGCACAACATGCACTTCAATTTTCAAAGCACACAGGGAAATCCAAGTCTCTTAAAATAATCTGTTTACAGAACTACAAAAAAAAAGGAAGGATTTTTCTTCTTTAAACTAGCTTTGCCACTCAGCTGCCTACAGGCCAATCATTTCTATGTATTCTCTTTTGTACCCTTTTGGGTTCCCTAAAGGTGAACTTTGACTTTGAGTCATCATCTGTCTGGGACAAATCATTAAACAATTCAGACAAAATAAGCCTTCTCCACAAGTGGAGCTGCCTTCTGTGTGAGCATCCCAAGTTCTTAGTAAAAACAGTCCATATGTTTGATGGTAACACAGTGCCCTTTACAGACAAATTCCTAAAAGGTCTGGTGAATTTCTTATCTGACCTTACCACTGTTGAAAGTCAGTGACCACAGAGCTATCTCTCACTGACATTTACAGTGATTGAAGTAAAAATAAGAACCTCTTTTCTTTAAGTGACACAGAAAATTCAAAGATCACTAGATAATAGAGTACCAAGTACAGTGCACCAGTGTCTCAGATAATTCTACACTCAAAATGTCTGTTTTCAACAATCTTTGCGAGTGTCCTATGAAAACCACTGGGTAACCTAAATTTTTAATCAAGCAGTCAACAAAACAGCCTTATCATGACGACTTTCTGGATAAGCCAATACTGTAATTTCAAACTTCCCTTTAATTCTAAGAATTCAGAAATGTTTGGACAGTCTAATAATGTCTTTAAAATTAAGAAGCCATCCTTTTGATGTAATTCCATTTTTATTAATCATCTAAGAAAAAAAGAAGTGGGAGTTATCAAGATAATTTAGACTTCTCTCAAATACCACACCAAATAACAATGCTGGGCAAACCATACACAGACCAATCCACCTAACTTCACAATAACACCCTCAAATCTAATTTCAGTAAGAAACAAAAAAAGAATGGAAAATAAAAGAATGATAATATCACCTAATCACATTCTAACATACTTTTTAAAAAAGCTTCTCTTTAACTGAACAATTCCAATAAACTCTCCTACTATCTACCTGGGACAAACACAGCTGCCAGTATCTCCAGGTTAAGGTACGAGTTGCCACCACTCCTGTGGTAGCTCATGCCTAGCAGTTTGGGAGGCAAAGGAGGAGGCAGGAGGATAGTTTACAGGCAGGAGTTTGAGACAGCCAGAGCAATATAGTAAGACCCCCATCTCTACAGTGGGGTGGGGGGTGCAAAAAGATAGCAGTTGCCACCAGAGATAGGGCATTAGGGCACACAGACCAGAAATTAAGTAAAACAGCTAAAGATTCAGGAAGACTGAAGGATGAACGCCCCACGCTTAGTTTCAGAGTTGGAAAAGAGAAGTTTTTGCACTTTTGCACATACCATTCCACCTGCGACCTGCCTATGGACTACACTCTTTGTGACCCACTTGTATGTAACCCAGCTCTCCATTCCAAATGGCAACTTCCTTTGAACTCTGACTTCCTCTGCTCCTGTGAAGGAGCAGTGTCCTAAGGAGTTGTGTCCTCCTTGGGACACAACTGTCCTTTGCGTCCCAAGTCTACAACTGCACTCTGAAGTCAATTTATTTTATCCACCGAAACTTTTATAACCACATCCCCAACCCACAGTCACATTTCACATAGAATTTGTTCAAAGATACAGCATTACAGATGTTGCAATGTATGTGAAATATGCAGTTTCTAACTTTTCATCAAAAAAGGAAATTCTTCAGTTCAGAGATAAGGCTTAAGTACAATGACAGATATTGTTTGATCTGAGTTTAAAAAGCATAATTTCAACAGAGAAAAAAAGTGTGTGTGTGGCGCGCACGTGCCATATTTTACATACAGTCAACCCTCTGTATAATGGGGGTTCTGCATCCATGAATTCAACCAACTGTGGATCGAAAATATTTGGGAAAAGAAATTGCACCTGTACCGAGTGTGTACAGATCTTTTTTCTGGTCATTATTCTCTAAACGACACAATACAACAACTATTTATATAGTATTCACATGGTATGAGGTATTATAAGTAACCTAGAGATGATTTAAAGTATATGGGATGATGTACGCAAGTTTATGCAAATATTAAGCTAACTTTTTATTTTTATTTTTTTGAGACAAAGTCTCACCGGGTCTCCCAGGCTGGAGTGCAGTAGTGCAATATCAGCTCACTGTAACCTCCACCTCCCAGGTTCAAACGATCCTCGTGCCTCAGCATCCTGAATAGCTGAGATTATAGGCATCCACCACCACGCCTGGCGCTAAATTTTGTATGTTTAGTAAAGACAGGGTTTCACTATACTGGACAGGCTGGTCTCAAACTCCTGACCTCACCTCAAATGATCTGCCTGTCTCGGTCTCCCAGAGTGCTAGGATTACAGGCGTGAGCTACCACGCCCAGCCATATTTAGCTATTTATATCAGGGACTTGAGCATCCTTGGATTTTGATATCTACAGGAGGTCCCGAGGGCGGTGAGGGGAGGAAAGGAGATGGGAAGGGGGGAGAGGGAGAGAGAGAGAGAGAAAGTGAGTGTGGGGGAGACAGGGAGAGAGAGAGAGACAGGGAGTGTGAGTGTGTGTGTGTGTGTGTGTATAGATATATAAAAACACATGTACACACCCATACATATACATACATATATTTTTTTTCTTGGTCTTCATACAAAAATAACTATGTCCCCTCTCCTAAACATTCCTCATCATGTTCCCCAGGAAAGAAGAATCTTCCAGATAAATCTATAATCCTTCTCATTTAGAATTATGGTTACTACTGCACTGTACTCATATTTAATTAAGAAACCATCATTTTGCTTATCTCAGATCCTCATATAAGTGTACAATTATGGAGAAGTTCATCTGTAAGAAAATAAAGGGAAACTGACTACACATGGGCATGTAGAAAGAAATCGTGGAGATGGATTCAGCCCTCAAAGCAAAAGCTCTATTTAATTTGAATTTTTACTTAAATCAAAAGCAGAACTTTCAAACTGTCACTAATTTTAACTGGTCAAGGAATGCGGCATCAATCTCATAACGTGGCAAAAAACTGCCCTTAAATGATCAGGTCAGAAAGAGTAAGAGTCTCTATCCTAGTCCTCAGTAATATAGAGAGCTCCCAAATAAAATATATGTATTAAAGAACAATTCAGCTAAATATACAGACAAGTCTCCAATCTACAAATGGCCTGTACAAACAAATTTTATGTTTGTTAAACATGAGATGCAAATGCTAAACACAAATTTTGAGTGGCAAACCCCAATTCACATTCAAACTTTTAGAACAAGCAAAAGTTCTCTCAACAACATATGCTAACCCAGCCACTATTTGTTACTAAGTCTAGTGACAAATCATGGAACTGGATTAAATCTGAAAGCAAAAGTTGTATTTAATTTGAGCATGATTTAACTTGTCACTAGACTTAGTCCAGCCACAGTCCCTGCCCTCATGGAGCTTAGTGTATGCCATCAACCCAATCCATTAACCCATTTTAGACCAACAATGTGATAAGACAGGATTCAGCAAATGGTCCAAACACTACTTGTCCTGGACTGATTTGACTTGTCTCCCAGAACAGATGACTGACTGCATGGCCCTAACGAGATATAATAATCAAAGCCAGGACTGCTTACCCATTTGAAAATATGTTTGAGAAATCATTTTGGTTAAACTGGAAAGGAAAAAATAAATCTGTGAAAGCTAAAACTGTTCAACAGTAACAGTAAAACAGGTCATCATTAAAAATCAAACAAATCACTAATTCTATTATCAACCTTTTGGTGTGTCTTTATGTTCATTTGGAGAGTCAAGGTGAAAGACAAGTGATGTAGCACTTCTGTTTTTAATAATTACAGTTTAAACTATCTATAGGTTGGTGAAAAAGTAATTGCAGATTTTGGTCCTTAAAAGGGACTTGAGGAACCTATCCAAGATTATAGAAAAGTTTCTTTCCCCCTAATGAGATAGTCTGGCAATTTCCTAGTTTTGTATCTTTGGTTTAATAGAAATATTTCAAAGTGGTATGTGACCACTTGATGTGGAGTCTGGGTTTCTCTATAATAAATCCTTTTGCCAAATGCAGGGAGTTGCAGACTTGCTACTGGCAAGAGTAAAGCAAATAGGCAAATAAACCTGTCCTGATGTGGAAGCATTCTCCTACTGGAGTTCAGTCTTGATCAAAGTGTCAGTGCAGGAATCAGACTCCTCAGAGGGTTACAGTATCTCCTGACAATACCTGCCAACCACAGCAATAATCAGCCATTACTTGATGACTGCCTTCTGATATATTTGGGTAAGTAGCTGAGCAAGCCAAGGGGAAGCTGGATGATTAAATCAGAAATAGGGGATTCTTAGTTAGACCAGACTTCATCTGAGAAAAAAGAAAACGTCAACAAATAATCACTTGGAAGTTGACCCACATATTTCCCCTGAAAAATAGGCATTTTTTCCCCAGCAAAATTGTGTTAGGGGTTATGTTATTGAGGAATGAACTGACATGAATATGTGGAGATGTTTTGTAACACCATACTACACTAGACATCTGAAGGCCTGTGGCCATTTTTTTTTTTTTTTCCTTTTGGAGACAGGATCTCACTCTGTCACCTAGGCTGGAGTGCTGTGGCACTATCACAGCTCATTGCAGCCTTGACCTCTCCAGCTCCAGTGAGCCCTCCCACCTAAGACTCCTGAGTAGCTAGGACTATATAGTAGGCAAGCACCACCATGCCCACACCTTTTTTTTTTTAAAGGGATATAGTCTCACTACGTTGCCCAGGTCTCAACTCCTGGGATCAAGCAATTCTCCAGCCTCAGCCTCCCAAGGTGCTAGGATTATAGGCATGAGCCACTATGCTCAGCCCCTGTAGCAGATTAAAATTCTCTTACTATAACTTCTTAAAAGATTATAAAAATATCAAAATGTACATGAATCAAGTTTTAAGATACTGTACGATAAGTGAATTAGGCCATCCATTGTACCATTTCTTTCTCTGAATACTCAGGAATGGTTTGGCAGTACAAGATCTTTGCAACATTAAAAAATTGAATAAAAAGTAAACATACGGTTAAAAAAACAAATATAAGTTAAAAAATAAAATTCACACAAAATTTCCTCATGCTATTTCCTTTTTGAGCACATTTTTAAAACAAGAATTCTGAAGTCATAGCCCAACTTAACAAGAAAGAATGTTATGAATCAATTATTCCATTTCCATCATTAACAACACGGGAGGAAGACTGTAAGAAAATGCTTAAGCATATTTCATCTGCGGGGATGCAGAGCAGCAAAACACATACAACGTATTTTATATTTCTACTTGAAATAGTTCAATAAACTTAGGAGGCTCTAAAAACAGTGAAATATTAGAATAAAGCTCCATTTATCCAATGTAATGCTTAAAAAGAAGTATTTCTAAGTAAATTTTGGAGTGTGAAAAACACACATACCTAAGACTCTGTAGTACTAACCAACTCTCTCTGAAGTTATTGCTAAAAGAGCACAGACTTATCTACAGCCAGATATATGGCGGATAAAATCCTAGAAGTTTCAAAATCTGTGAATAGAAATGCTAACAACAGTTTTAACCCCTGTACTTCTTACTTTCTTCACCTGTGAAATGTACAGCTCATACCACACCAGAGAAAATTAATGTTAGGATCAAATCAAGTAAGTATGTAAAGCCCCTGAAACAGTGCTTTTTTCACTGCACCCTAAATACATCACACTAATTTCCTACTCATCTTTTTTATCACGTTGTTCCCTCTGCCTGAAATGCCTGTCCTTCTCCTCCCCACTCCTGTCTACCTAAACCACATCATTTCTTCACGGTCCTTTTCTAGTCACTCTTGATACTCACCTTATCTGAAACACTATGATAGCCTTTCTCATCTTTGAAATCAAAGCGTCTACTTTCATCGTGCTATTTTTTTATTTTTATTTTTTGAGACACAGCCTAGCTCTGCTGCCCAGGAAGGAGTGTAGTGGCACGATCTTGACTCACTGCAACCTCTACCTCCCAGGTTCAAGAGACTCTCCTGCCTCAGCCTCCCAAGTAGCTGGGATTACAGGACTGCACCACCACACCTGGCTAATTTTTGCATTTTTAGTAAAGACAGGGTTTCGCCATGTCGGCCAGGCTGGTCTTGAACTCCTGACCTCAAGTGATTCACTCACCTGTCGCTCCCAAGAGTAAGCCACCACACTCGGCCTTATCATGCTATTTTAACTACACCTTGCTCTCAATTTTATTTAACATGTCACTGGCATATGGTACAGATCTCCAGCAAAGAAGTTTCAAGCCTTCATGGAGTACCATATCTCATCCTTCTACATCCACCTCAGTATCTATCAGTGCTTTACAGAAACTAAGTCACATCCCATAAATGAATGATCAAATAAAGGCACAGAAATTACAAGCTGTTCTGTTTGGGGGAAAAAAAAAAAAAAAAAAAAAAACCGGGTGAAAAAGATAGCCGATGTGGCCCTCACAAACAGAGAAGAGTAAATCTATGGTACACACTGTTAACTAAAATCTAAATCTACTTCACTAAAAATAAATAAATAAATAAATAAATAAATAAATAAATAAATAAAAGACAGGTAAGTGAATATCCTCTGGGCACTAAACACCACTGCAAACAAGTCACTAATGATGAAAGGCACAATGCAACCAATTTTGTATTCAAAATGACACCCCCTATAACTTTAGCTACTTAGGTTAAGAGAATAAAAAACTTGACAAACATTCTCAGGTCTGAATTAGGATTCTGCTTTTCCTAACTCATTGTCTTTCTAAAACATCAGCCAGCAGGGTGAGTGCAAATTCATTAACATCACAGTTATAAAATACTTAACGGCTAACAAATTTTTGAAATTCTGTAATTTCTTTTTAAATAAAACTTCTGAATATTAGCCACAAAAACTACTGAAGCCCATGCATTTTTAAATCATAATATTTTATAATATTATTCCTGTATACTATATAAATACTCCATAAAACTGCCACTTCTTACCTCAGGTCCTTTTGGGTTATGGGTTCATTCCAAAAAATTAAATAAATAACCCTCTTTGGCCAGGCTCAGTGGCTCACGTCTGTAATCCCAGCACTTTGGGAGGCCAAGGCAGGTGGATCACCTGTCTCTACTAAAAATACAAAAAAAAAAAAAAGAAAGAAAGAAAGAAAAAAAAGCTGAGTGTAGTGGCAGGTGTCTATATCCCAGCTACTAGGGAGGCTGAGAGACAGGAGAATCACTTGAACCTGGGAGGCAGAGGTTGCAGTGAGCTGAGATCATGCCATTGCATTCCAGCCTGGACGACAAAGTGAGACTCCATCTCAAAAAAGAAAAAAAAAAAAAAAAACCTTTTTAAAGACAGGAAAATAAATCATTATTAATCAAAATTCAAATAACAATGGAGAAAAGCTACTACATTCTAAAATATTACCAAAACTGACTGAGGTACAAGGCCAGTCCCATGATACGTGCAAGCCACTCATGAATTCAATCCTCACCTAACACTGGTATCAACGGTCTCCAACCTGCTGCTATCATGCCCCTACCCAATAAGCAGACATAAATTTTAGTTCATGATCATAAGATACGAAAATAGACCATAAGAGATGAGAAAATAGGTAGGCCCTGGAAATTATTTATTTTGTAATATACTATTTAAGGAGCAGCACAGTCTCTAGTGACAACTACAGACAATCATAGCTACAAATAGTATAGGAGAGGAATGGAGAGAAGAAAGGTTTCAGCAACAGAAAATACTGAAGGCCAAGTCCAAATTGCCAAACACAGAACACTGAAATAAAATTTAAGCAAAGGTGTGCCAGGATCATCCGTCTTCAACAGAAAGAACTCATGAGACGGATACAATCTAAACATACACCTTCTCTGTTCAGCTAAAAAGTACTTGTATGTACATTAACATACTTGATCCTTACAACAATCCTGTAAAGCAGGTAATGGAACTGAAAAAAAGCGAGGTTGTCTTATTCAAGGTAACAAAGCTAACAAGTGGTGGAACCAAAATGCTAACTTGGGCTTGCTGGTTCCAAAGTCAAAGTTCTTTGCATCACAACATGCTGCTTCTTGCTGAAGCCAAGGCTAAAACATACATGTATCAGAAATGTAGCCAACCTGCTCCAATAGACACAGGATTTTTTTAAGTAATAATACATGCATAGAAGCATGGCATGCACAAAACGTTGGGCCTGGCAGCAAATCTTCTAGCTTCTAGTATAAAGAAATGGCAGTGCAGTTACTGGTAAAATTTAAAAAAAGGTGTTTGCAGCAGAGCACTATAAACACAAAAGAGCCAGTTAAGCATTAATAGCTCCTCAAGGAGTAAACACATTGGTCTTCAAAACACTGCACCAAATATTGTTTTTAAAAACAGCCTGACCTTTTATAGATTTTCTTCACCTTGTTTAACAAAACAGGTTTCACTCATACTCAGGAAATATTAAATACACAGTCTCAGAGAAATTAACAATACATGTCATTCATGTTCAAGTCAGGAAAATATAACAGAATGTGTTTTATAGCCAATGCTCCATTTTTCAGTCAACTAGGTGGAAACAGTCTTTTGTTATATATTTACAAAGTAAATGTTTTACGAAAAAAACTACTGTCCACGGCCAGAAGCCATCCTCTTTGAAAAGCCAACCTCTTTGAAAGAGCATAAAGCCTCAAAAAAGATCTCAAAGCTCTATTACTCCACACTCTACTCAAATGCTGGTTTTCAATCTTATTCTAACCTTTTGGCACTTCAAGCATAACCCTTCTCACAACCACATGTTGGCATTCTGGTGAAAAGTCTTGAAGGTCCTCAGTAACTGCTACAAACCACCTACAATCTACCATCCTCTCCCAAGGAAAAGCGTCCGAAGAAGTTCTTCCAGCATAAAGTTGCCAGTGTCTATCAGTGAAGACAACCCTGACATTCTGGTTGTGCCAGACTAAACCAGCAATTGGTGCCCCAGCAAAGAAAGCCATAGACTGATTGGACACCTAGGGTCAAACTTGGCTCAACAGAGGCAACTACACGGGAATGTTAACCAACTAAACAGATCCTCTCTCAAACACTATGGCACAGAGAGGCAGGTCACTAGAGTTTACACAGTTTTCCAAGGATTTTAAGCAACAAGATTACTCTACCTCCTAGTCTAGGAAGGAAGAGGACCCAGAGTGAATGCACAATTAATAAGCAGACACTATTCTATACCACTGTACACTCAGAGCCCCATTCCTAAAGGTAACATCTCTTCCTCATAACCTAAAAGGTCTATCTAATGCAACTGACCAACTTCTCTAGACATACCAACAAGTTCACTCATCACAGCCTCACACACTGGACCTGTTCATCTGGTATTCAAGCCATCACATAAACCATTATACTCCTATGGAGGCAGGGGCTGGTAAAGTTGAGATTAGACCATTTTAGGCTATTACCTACAATTTTCTCTTACTGTAATAATCCATAATAATCCTGAGCTGCTTGACAAGTCACCTCAAGAAGACTTCTGCAACTGATGAAAATGAAACTCCTTTACTCTATTAACCCTCCATATATTCAGTCTGTTCCATAAATCACCCATTATTTCAACGAATTTTTGAGACTCAATCCAATTTATAAATCCAAAAAACAGTGCCCCATGCTAAACAGTATTTGAAATTTGCTGGGCCTCTGATTTTTTCTTTAAAAATAGAGACTTTTATTCCCACATAGTTTGCCTGGTATGTTTACTCACCATTGTTTCCATAGTATCATGTTTTTCAGACTCACTTGTATTCACTTCATTTGTCTCCCCAATACAAGGTATTTATCATGTTACATGTTTCTGCAGAACCTAGAACAGTGTTTTATTCTTCACAAATAAACAACTGTGTTGACAAACATATTTATTCTAATGAGATTATTATGAAGGATATCTGAAGGTGGGATTTTTTATGATTCCATTATTCTGGATTTTCTAATATATTTGCACAAACACATAAAAAAGGACAGTTATACATGGTGAAACCCCATTTCTACAAAAAGTAAAAAAGCCAGATATGGTGGTGTTTGGGGAGGCTGAGATGGGAGGTTCACTTGAGCTCAAGAGGTCAGGGGTACAGTGAGCTTTGAGTATGGCACTGTACTCCAGCCTGGGCAACAGAGTAAGATCCTGTCTCAAAAAAAAAAAAACACAAAGATTTGTCAAGAGTTAAACAATAAATAATATTAATCATCTAGAGTTTGTGATGTTTATGTGGGTTGTCAGCTTTTTTAACTAATAATTTGTTGTAACATCTTTCTTCATTTGAAATAAACTTTCGCTCTCTTTAAAAAAACAGACAGCTATAACCATGCATTTTGTTTTAGGTACAGTATTTGCTGTTAATTAGCATTATTAAATATGTCCTCACAAAATTATTGTATATAAAAAATAAGAAATATGTGCATTTTATTATTTATGAAGTACAAAGGTATTAGGCACAATATCAAGAGAATAAAATCAAATTGTGCCTTGAAGAGTCGAGAACTTTAAAAACTAAAGTAAATACAAACAGCACATAGGTGGAGTGGAGGGTGCCCCTGACTAAATGCAAAGGGAAATTAGGGAAGGTGGAAGTTGGCAGGTGGTATGTGCTTCACTTAGCAGGTGGAGTTCTGAGTGTAATCTGAAGCAATCACAAAAAGCTATGTATGCCGAATACTGAAAGAAACACGTATCTAGCACAGCTAGAAGTGGAATGTCAGGTTAGCAGAAAAGAGAATAACATGGATCCAAGAAGAATGTTTCTCTACGAAGCCAGGTAAGTGAGCCTGACAGGAAATAAGATTAGAGAAGAAAACAGAACCAGGCAGGGACAGTGGCTCATGCCTGTAATCCCAGCATTTGGGGAGACCAAGGGGGGCAGATCACTTTGAGCTCAGGAATTTGAGACCAGCCAGGCAACATGGTGAAACCTGGTCTCTACCAAAAATATAAAAATTAGCCAGGCCTGTTGTCCCAGCTACTCAGAAGGCACAGGCTGGAGGATCACTTGAGAACCACTGCATGCCAGCTTGGGCGAGACTGAAACCCTGTCTCAAAAAAAAAAAAAAAAAAAAAGGGAAGAATAAGAAAACAGAACCACCACCAAGGTTTTATGTTAGGAAATAGGTCTAAAAGCAAGAGCAAGAAAATAATGGAAGTTTACAGATCACCCCCCTGTGCAACGTCAGCATTCAAGAAAGGCATAATGCACTATTATGCTGAATCATTAACAATGTCATTATTTTACAAAGTTTCTATGCAGAAAGAAAATTCTTCCTAGTTAATCCTTAAAGACTGAGGCACCAACAAAGTACACTATGTATGTGCAAAGTACATGAAGGTCTACACATGCTCTTGCTTTTCAAAATGGAACCCAGATTTCACAATAGTTAAATCAGTGCAGTCCTTCCCACCTGTCCCCCAAACAAAAAAAATTTTAGCATACTGATTCAAGTGTCCCTGGTAAGAAAAAATCTCTAACATCAAAACTAAATTCCCTCCTTCTTTCATTAGGTTCAAACCTCTGTCAAAAAATGTGGGGGTCTGGGAATGGCAGGGAACACTTGAATAAAATTATGGACCCAAATTTCAATTGCTGCCAGGCACAGTGGCTCACACTTGTTAACCCCAACTCTTTGGGAGGCCAAGGCGGATGGATCACCTGAGGTCAGGAGTTTGAGACCGGCCTGGCCTACATGGTGAAAGCCCATCTCTACTAAAAAGTTAACAAGGCATGGTGGCACACACCTGTAATCCCAGCTACTCGGGAGGCTGAGGGAGGAGAATTGCTTGAATCAGGGAGGTGGAGGTTGCAGTGAGTGAAGATGGCACCACTGTACTCCAGCCTGGACAAGAGAGCAAGACTCTGTCTCAAAAAAAAATATTCAATTGCCACAAAATCCAAAATGACTCCAAACGCAAGCACAAACTTGCTTTTTGTAAAGCAAGATTTGTTGTTATCAGAGAAGAATCACCCAGAGATTAAAAAGAAGAGGTAATTAGTGAGTACCCATATCATAATCCAGCAAGATCCCAAATGTCTCGCCAAAAAAAACTATTATCTTCTCTTGTAACCTTTCAACTGATAATAATTTGGCTTTCTAGACTGCACTCATTACTAACTTATTAGCCTTAGCTTTTTTAAACCAAAGACATATGTAACAGCAGAGCTTCTGATAAGCATGAAACAACCATAATTAAGTGACTAAATTTCAGGTCAGCCTACTTCTTACTCAAAAAAAAAAAAAAAGAAAAGAAAAAAGGGGGGTTTTAGCCTATGCAGTCTCATTAATAAAATATAGTAGTTAAAAGAAGAGTTCTAGAATCAAATACAGCTACTATAATCATGGTTGCCCAATTTCAGACAAGGTACTTGAGTCTGTTTCCTCATCTACAAAATAAAGACATTACTAATACCTGTCTCATAGAGCTCTTAAGGAAGAAAGGAAATAATAAATACACATAACACTCTGAGAACAGTGCCTGGCAAAGAGAAAATGCTCGATTAATATTTTAATCATTAGTAACATTTCTCTAGGCTTTAAAATATATTATAATAACCTAGGGACCTGGATCCATTACCACCTCCAACAATCTCTAAAGAGTAAATCTCTTGAGCTATAAAGTTCTGTAACTTTATGTCTTCAAATGTCCAAAATATATGAAATTAAACTAATAATACACTTTTTACCATGTATAACTGTCCTTTTCATTCATGTCTCCCCTAAAGATGGGACATTAATGAAAATGTTTTATCTGTTGTTTTCCTTCTACCTTGCAGACTTAAAGTGGGTTAGTCCACTAAAAAGAAAGGCAAAAGCTTTATTTTTATGTGTTTGAGGTTTCCGTACTAAAAATACATTCTTATTATAATCAGAAAATACAATAGACATTATAAGATTAGTGTTTTCCCCCCAAATAGTTTATTTTGGCAGTCAAGAATTCTTACACATCTATTTATTTATTCTGGCACCTAATAAAATAGTTTAGATTCTTAGGGGTTTTAGTATTTTCTTCCTACTCCTGTACCTATTACTTTGCTCATGAGCAAAAGCTTGCAAACAAAATGCATTTACTAAACCATATTATCTTTTACATGCCAGCAGTTCCCTTTTAGAATATAATCTATCTGTAATTCAGTTGTTTGGAACTCAGAATTCATTTTCCCTTAAAAACAATGTTGTAAGTATGATTAAAGTTCCTAACTTAACCCTTCAAAAATATTTACCCATAGTGTTACTGAACTCTAGTAATATGAGTTATTGGCCCAGATTCTGAAATCCAGGGTCATGCCACAGAAGAACAAGAATTGATCTACCTTCCTTTTTTTTTTTTTTTTTGGAGGCTCAGAATGGCTATTGGCAAAATTTTAAAGTAGACAGTTTGTCTTGGTATCTTTCAACTACCCTCTAAGTTTGTGCTCCTGGGCTCTCATGTTGCCCCTCAGGCCCACCTATGACACCCTATCCAAGCCTGATCTTCCATGATACAATCTTAGCCAATTTTCTTATCTCGCCCATCCTACCAGTATCACTGATCCCTTTTAGATATAATAGTCAGATGAATGAATCAACTCACACTGAATTCCATATGCATTACTATTAATTACCCCTTAATCTTAACTTGGAGCATCTGACCATATAAAAGGAAGTGAAATATTCAGCCACATCAAAATAGACATTACTGGCCCACAAGGGCACCAGTCGCAATCAGCTTTTCACAACTCTTACCTTCTTCTAAGACCAACAAGTTTTGAAAAGTACCAAACCTTCTCAACCAAAACATCTATAGTGAAGAAAATATTAGCAGCAGGGAACGGACACCCTTTGAGAAACTTAAAATTTAAGAAATACACATAAAGTCTGGGCATGGTGGCTCACGCCTGTAATCTCAGCTTCTTGGGAGGCTGAGGCACCAGAATTGCTAGAACCCAGGAGACAGACTGCAGTGAGCCGAAATCACGCCACAGCATTGCAGCCAGGGCAACAGCAACACTCTGTGAATGAATGCATCAATGAATGAATCAATCAATGAAAAGAAAAGAAAAAGGAAATACCCGTAAGAACATGTAAAACTAAAGAACTATGATTAGTCTAAATTAACACAAAATGCTAAGGGAACACAAAAACTATGTCTGGAGAGGCTGTAAATATGAGGTGGCAGAAAAGCATTCCAAAACGAGAAGAAATAAGAAGGCACTGAGTTTGGAAACGGCAAGATATGTGCATGGGGTGATAGAGACACCGCAATGTGATAAAGTAGAGAACAGGAGCATGGTTTTGATTAGGTAGACCTACAGTACCAGGCAGAAAAAAAAATCTTCAAGCAAATGAGTACAGGTTAGATTTGAATAGAAAAAAAAACTGAGTCACTGCCAGGTAATTCTTTGTTGTAAAGGATGTCCTCCATACTGTAGAATGTTTGGCAGTATCCTTGACCTCTATCCAATAGATGCCATTAGCACCACTTCCCACCAAGTAGTGACTAGCCAAAATATCTCCAGACATTGTCACATGCCCCCTTGGGAGACAAATCCAGCCTCCCCACCCCCACGGAAAACCACTTACCTAGTCCAAGACACTTAATGAGATAAATAAACTGATTTCCTGGTAAGTTACATAACTTGCTACAGTCACACAGCGTAGTTTTGGTTTTTTTTACAGCTAAAATATAAGCCCAAAAGTATGTCACATTAGGCTCTGTGATCTTCCTACATTATAATTAGAATGGCTACCAACAATTCTTTAGAAGGTAGATCAAATTTATTTTTGACACCTCAGATGAACGCTTTATGTGCAACATACAACGTATCAGCTATTGTTTCTGTGCCTTTAAATCAATCTTTAATTAACAAAAACAACAACAGAACTTGAGCTACTAAGGGAACTCAACCAGGCAATGTGCAACTTACATTATAAAAGCTGGTCAAATTTCTGTGCACCTGAGTGTTCTACGAAGCCAATTATTCCTAATGGCTGAAAACCTGTCCCTTTATATATGAGGTATTTTTTTTTCCAATTTTAACTCTCTTGGACAGAAATTTTTACCTTTATATATTATGTTTCACTCTTGAACAAGAATATTTAAATAATTAAACTCTATTTTAGGATTCAGGGTCCTTATGAAATCCATTTGTAACTGTGCTACAACACTTTGAGATTGTCAGAGAATACTATAAGTAGAGAACAACTAGTTTTATGTAGCTCAAATATAGTATATGAGGGAAAGGGTGGAAAATTAGGCTAAACAGGATAGTTTGAAGATAGACTAAGGAGGATGAGTTTTATTTCCAAGAGCAAGAGCTTATTATCCTTTTTTGGTGAGTAGATGATGACATGAACAGATCTGTTTTCCAAAGGCCACAAATGTATAAAATGGAGTGGAAAAAGACTAAAATCCAACAAGAAGTTCTAGTAACATGGATAGGCATGGTGGCTCATACCTGTAATCCCACCACTTAGGGAGGCCAAGGTAGGCGGATCACCTGAGGTCAGGAGTTTGAGGCCAGTTTGGACAACATGGTGAAACACTGTCTCTACTGAAAAAAAAAAAAAAATAAGCCAGGCATGGTGCCATGTGCCTGTTGCACCACTGCACTCCAGCCTGGGCAACAGCGCAAGACTCTGTCTCAAAAAAGGAGGCAACAAGGCAAGCAGGAAGCAGAGGCTGACTGAATTAGGGTGGCTGTGATGGCAGGAAGGGAGAGATAAGACAGATATAACCAAGAAAACCAATTTGGTGACTAATGGGGTAGGAAACAGAATGGATACAAAGAGTCAAAGGGCAAGGTGCAGTGGCTCACACCTGTAATCTCAGCTACTCAGGAGGCTGAGGCAGAAAGACTGCTTGAAGCCAAGAGTCAAGGACCAGCCTGGGCAACATAGCAAGACTCATCTCTGCCCCCATTAACTATAGGCATGCATTGCTTAACAATGGCAATATGCTCTGAGAAGCATGTCATGAGGCAATTTCATTGTTGTGCAAACATCATCGTGTACTTACAAAAACCTTGATGATATACCCTACTACACACCTAAGCTATGTGGTACGGCTTATCGCTGCTAGGCTACAAACCTGTGCATGTTACTGTACTAAATGCAGGCCACTGTGACACAGTGTAAGTATCTGTGTATCTAAACATAGCAACAGTACAGTAAAAATACAATAGTATAATCTTATAGGACCACCTTTGTATTTGTGGTCTGTCACCAACTAACATGACTATTACCCATTAGATGTGTCATCCTCATGCAGGATACATGAGGGCAGTGACTTGTTCTCCATATGCCCAATGCCTAGAGCCACGTCTGGCACAAAGTAAACAGCAGAATATCTGTTGACTGATTCCCACTCCCAACCCCAGTTTGTAAAAGTCTATTAATCCCATTCTAACCTTCCTCAGTTTGAAAAACCTCATCTCTTCCAAAAAGCCTCTCCTGACTGGCTCTAAAGAGCTTCAGCTGAAATAAACCATCCTGCTTCTGGTCATATTTCAATCATCTATGTTTTATTCTTCTCTACCTTTCAATTTACGTAAGATATTCAAGGGCTACAAGACAGACCTCCTACTATAGTAATAACCCTATTTGGGCTATGCCCAGGGTGAATGCAATGTTCTCTAATGGTCCACTGCTGGACTTATTGATGAGACACCACATAGCCATTTTATAGGTACCTACAGCAAGCAGTGGCGGTAGCAGCAAGGACAGGCAGAAGGAAGCACAGAAGAAGGGGTACAGCAGATAAAGCAATCATATTTAGGTAAGACTAAAGTAAAGGACAGGAGAGAGAGGCAGAACCCAGAGCCTCACTGATTCCTTATTCAGGACCAATTCCACCCCACAAAGGCACTTAAATCAAGTTCTAGGAAGTCCATCTGCTGCCCTTTAGCACATTTTCCAGCTATTATCACAACTCCATATCAATTTAAAAGGAGCGAAGTTTTAAACAAAAAACAAGGCCAGGTGCAGTGACTCACGCTTGTAATCCAAGTACTTTGGGAGGCCGAGGCGGGTGGATCACCTGACATCTTCCAGACCAGCCTGGCCAACCTGGTGAAATCCCATCTCTACTAAAAATACAAAAAATTAACCGGGCATGGTGGCGGGCGCCTGTAATCCCAGCTACTCGGGAGACTGAGGCAGGAAAATCGCTTGAACCCAGAAGGCGGAGGTTACAGTGAGCCAAGATCACACCATTGCACTCCAACCCGGGCAACAAGAGCAAAATTCTATCTCAAAAATAATAATAATTAATAAAATAAAAATACTAATGGCACAGGCACAAACTATTATATGACGCAATTCATCTGGGGAAGACAGATGTTTATAAATTACTTACCTCCCCTGTCCCCCAAAGAAGGGGAGAGGGGGGAAAAGTCAAAAAGAAAAATGGAACGGCACAAAGCAACTCTAAAAGGGGAGCTCTGATTCAAGGATGTGGTGCACCCATACTCTCCACTCCTCCCCCATCTCTCCCATCCTCCTCCATCTTCACTCCAACCTTCTGGTCCCCTGCAGCCCCTGCTGATGAGCAGCAGGAATACAGAATCCAAACCAATTCATTTCAACTTGCAAAGCAGTTTATTTTAATTACCAGGATAACAGAGACACTATTGGCTGATAACCTTAAGACTTCTGTCAAATCTTAGAGTTGATTTTTTTATTTCAAATTCCCCTTCCACAGGAAAACACAATGTTAAAGAACTTCATCTGTCAAAACTAGATCAAAGGTTTAAAAGTTCCATACAAAATAGAAATTTAAAGGAGAAGCTGACAGCTCTCTCAACAGTTCTTACGCCTGTCTATAATTGTCTTCAGCATCATACAACAGTAGACTACCAGCACTGAGACAGCAAACATTGGCGAAAGAAATTTGAGGAAAAAACAAAAGACAGCAAACACAACCCTCCGAAGTTTGTTTTTTTTAAATATATCTTCAACAATAAACTCAGTTACATTCTAACCGAGACGGCTCTCTCTCCAGTTGAAAAGTTTCACGGCTAGTTCAAGTTATGACAACTTAAGCAGTTCTATTTCTGCACTTCCTAATTAAAAACTTACCAGAAAAATAATTTTTAACCAAAGCCAGAAAGAGGTTAGCAAAGAGTAATTTATGATGAGGCTACAGAGACAAAGGAAATACTGCACATAAGCAGAATAACCATTTTTCCCATTCAGTGCTGCAGCTCCAGGAATCTAATGATTCTCCATTTATTCAAAAATGAAAATGATTATAAAATTCCCTGGTGTTGACAGCAGGTGATTTTTAACTTCACTGCTGCCTGACAGGCACCTACAGGCTTTACCTGGCCTCAATCTGTCCAGTTTGGAACTGCCAATTAGTAGCTTCTCAAAAGCAAATCTCAATGTAAGCTATTTTTAAAAAGTGCTTTTCAAAGTGCCAAATACAATGGACTAGTCAAGCTCAACATGTTAGAACAAAATAAAACTTGAGTGCCCAATCCAGGTTGCAATTGTCAAAGCCAAGTGATAAAGAGTAAAAGAAAGGATAAAATTCTCAAAAACAGTTATGATAACTGTACTTTCCTATTAAATATAAAGAATAGTGCAGTAATCCAACAGGGATCATCACTGGTAATCTTAGCTCTTTCTCAGTTGAGGCTCCGCAAGAGAGAATTAAGCACTAATATCCTAAGGCAGAAAAATCAACAAATCTTTTCTGTAAATATTTTAGGCTTTAAGCCACTAGATCTCTGTCACAACTACTCAATTCTGTCACTGTAGCACAGAAGTAACCATCACCAATAAGTAAATGAGAATGACCATGTTCCAATAAAACTTTACTTATGAACATGCTGAACTGAATTTCAAGTAATTTTCACATAAAAATATTTTTTCAAGGTTCTTGTAAAAAAAATTCTGAATTCATTGGCCAGATTTGGCCCTAGGCAGTAGTTTACTAACCTATTCCCAAAGCATCCGTATGTAACTTATTAACTTCTTTCCTATGTATCTAGAATGGTACCAATTACATATCATATTATGGGGAATAGAGAAAATAATCACTCATATCGCTTTCTGTGTATCCACAGTACTCTAATATTCCGTCCAGTATAAAACTGATTGATTTGTTTTTTGGGGGCCACTTGTTAACTTGAGCAAATAATTTGACACAATAAAATAATTCTCAAAACATAAAAAACATAAAAAGTAACTTTCACATGTAGTATATTGCCAATGGGTGATATGAATCAAACTGGTGCAAATTAAATCTCTGGTTAATATATCACCAGAAATAAAAATTCTTTTAGTAAAGCCAATAATTCAACCATCATCTTTCAATATATTTTGTATCTTCAAATGCAAAACCTACCTGAATAAAAATCACAAGCATAAATTACAGGATTGCCTCAGACACCTACACACTAGATTTGAGTTCCAGCTCTACCCCTTTCTGGATGAGTGAGCTTCAGCAAGTTCCAGACTCTTTACTCTTAAGGAGATGAATAAATACCTGCAACCACCCAAGAGTTGTCAAAGTGTACAATTAAACTTATGTGAAAGAGTTTGTATACGACATAGTGCTACAGAAACATCAGCTGCCATTATTAGGTGCTAAATGGCTTTCTTCGTAACTTTAAAATTATAATTTTCCCTTTTATTTTAAAGGGACAAAGGTCTTGTGATGTTCTCCAAGCTGGACTTGAACTCCTGTGCTCAAGGGATCCTCTTGCCTCAGCCTCAAACAGCTGCACCTGGCTCAATTTTCCACGTTTTTAAATAGCAGTTATTTTATTGTGCACCTAGGAGTATATATCATTGAATACATTTAAGCAAACCATAATGTAAGGCACTGTGGTGGAACTAAAGATGACTGAGATGGCCTCGACCCTCAAACAGCTCAAAATGAACTCAGACATGTACACATGATGAATCAGGGCTGTAATAGGAACAAGCAAAAGCCATTATGAATGTCTTATGGGATCAGGAAAAGTTGTACAGGTATTTAATCAGGGCCCGGGTATGTGATGGGAGATATATCATAACAGAGTAATTCTAAGAGCTGAGGTACAGAGATGAGAGAACACTTCACAAATCCCAGGATGCACGGCAATGAGAGTTCTAAAACAAATTCCAAAAATAATGTTTCATTTTAAAAATCTAACCAGGAAAAGAAAAACTTCACCATTAGTCTTTAGACCTCTAAAAGCTAAGCATCATGAAGGATAAACTAAGGCTCACTTTAAGCTCAGAAGTTAGGAAAATTATGAACCATGCTGGTTTCAACCCATCTCATCATTATTTCCCAAAGCACTTTACAAACATTATCTAAAAGGATATGTTCCAAGGACACTGAGCAGAAGGAAGGGACAAGTCCAGCCTAGCAAGTCTCTAAGGGATAGAGACTGGCATACTCCGTTCTATTGATGATACATGCAACCTGCTTCAAAAACCATTTTCCTAAATGCTGCAAGTTACCACAGTTCGCAGTACAAAACAGCAATGTAACAAGTTAGTTCTTACAAGATTAAGCTATACGTGCTTCCTTTGAGGAAAAGGGGCTAGGAAATCTGACATTCCTCTAGGGTTTATTTTCTTATCTATATCATTAAAAACCTCTTTCCTAATCAAATTTTATTTATGTTTTCCCTTCTGTCAACAAAGACAATGAAACAGGTTTACTCTGAAGCTGTGCCTAGGCATGGTAAATTTCAACCCCAAAGAAAATTTAAAAAAAAAAAAAAATTGAGTGATAAGGAGGGTGTATATAACACATTCTAACACCTAAAAATAACTGCTGTCTGTAATTCAGTTACATCTCCCTCCCAAGATTGCCACTGTGCTAGTCACACCATCAGTAGAGGATTAAAGATGGCCCCAAACTCTGTGCTACTTCTCTCATTGAGAAATGGAGTACAGTTCCCCTTCTCTTGAATCTGGGAAGGCTCCATAACTGCTTTGACCACAGAATATGGCAGAAGTGATGACATGCCAGTCTCCAACTGAGCCCATCAACTGTGAGAGATGACAAGTGCTTTTTAAGATCCTAAGTTTTCAAGTGATTTGTTAAGAAGCAACAGGTAAGCAGAACCTCAGCCAGCAGGCCACAGCTTCAGCTTTCAGGTCTTTTCACCACACCAACAGCCTAAATGCTGTTTCACTTAGAAAAGAAAAAACTCAGGCACCATAACTTACTAATACAGGTTTTAAACGGAACATGCTATCAATGTACAAAGTGTAAAAAAAGATTACCATGGTTCCCTAATTCTTCGTAAGAAATGCAAACTGCCAAAAAGTAATACATCAGCCAAGTTCAACAAAAAAAGGTTATAAAAATCAAGCACCTTGAGTATACCCAAGTGTTGCATTTATTCTTTACACCGAAGAAAACCCTCTGGTGTAGAAGGTTAGATACCAAGATGTCAGCTCTGGAAAGTAGTATTTGGGAAGGACAGGATGGCAAGAGGAGAGTGGCAGACAATTTTCACTTCATGCTTTATACAATTCTGAACTGCTTGAAAGAAGCATGTAATATACAGTTTTAAAAAGATAATTCATTTGGAAAAAGGCAAACCACTGTGGCCTTAACAACTTTTAAACACCTTTCTGGTACATTAAGAATGACAGCAAATGCCATTCTTAGTTATGCTTTCATAGAATAAAGGAAAGTGTCAGTTTCAAATAGATACCTACTTTTAACAGTGAGTAGAGGCCAGGCTCTAAATTGTGTCTCCTTCTATCCCACCAGCCACATGCTCCTACCTAATCTGGCACTCCTACTTAACACCATACCCAGCAAGGGGAGGATGACTGTAAAATTCCTTTGACTTCCTTCTTTCAAGCTTTGAAGGGTACTAGATAAGAGGTGAATCCTATCACAGTCCTTTTAGAACTTTCTCCATGCCTCCAACAACTGTTAGTCCTCCTTGCAAGTCAGACTGTGTTGAACACCATAAAATCACTTCCCCATGCTGTTCCTCTGCTACAATCCCAATCCCAAGAAGACTAGTAAGATGGTTGCAGGAAATATGAAAGAGTGGCAGCAAATCATGTCAGAAAGATACAGGGCAGAAAAGAAAGATAAAATAATTCCTCCCTTGAATATCTAAGTTTTCATAAATTATCCCTGTCTCTTGCTCTTGGTGCTTCTTTTTAAACCAATTCCTCATTTCTAAGAAACTCCATCAGGAAACAGATAAGGAAAACACAAAAGTCAAAACAATTCATTCTGGTTCTGGTTATTAAAGTCAAGTAAAAAACCAAATTAGAAAGGAAAGCAACACAGGAAAGGGTTCAAAATTATTACAGAGTTATTAGGTGTTCAGATCTCACCGTAGCTATAAGCACTTCCAAGAGCCCTTCCCAACCCCCAGTTTATCAGATTTCCTAAAGGGATAGAAACAAAAGTTAATGAAGTTCCAACTATCAGTATTTCTTCTAAGACATCATTTATTAGAATCCTATGACCTTACATTCAAGTATTTCTCTTTATTAAACCCTAACATTCCAATTTAGCTTCCATCTCTCACAGGAAAATATAAATACACAAATTAAGATACAAAATGAACTGACAGTTCTATAAAAACTAGAGAAACATATAAAAATATAAGTATAGTTTAGCAAATTTAGATATAAAATATAAAACATTAGAAAACAGCCAAAGGATTACCCATGCTGAATACATTAATAATACAGAACAAGGCCGAGTGTGGTGGCCTGCAATCTCAGAACTTTGGGAGACTGAGGCAGGCAAATCACTTGTGGTCAGGAATTCACTATCAGCCTGGCCAACATGGTGAAACCCCATCTCTACTAAAAATACAAAAAAAATTAGCCGGCCATGGTGGTACACATCTGTAGTCCCAACTAATTGGAAGGCTGAGGTTAGAGAATCGCTTGAACCCAGGGGGCAGAGGTTGCAGTGAGCTGAGATGGCATCACTGCACTCCAGCCTGGGTGACAGAGCGAGACTCCATTTCAAAAACAAAACAAAACAACTTAAAAAGCAGAAGACGGAGAAGAGGAAGTCACGCTGAGTTGCTGGGCTTTTTTTTAATTAGTGTAATACATGCACAGTTCAAGAAATAATCTGGAGGCTGGGCGCAGTGGCTCACACCTGTAATCCCAGCACTTTGGAAGGCCGAGGCAGGTGGAGCACTTGAGGTCAGGAGTTTGAGACCAGCCTGGCCAACATGGTGAAACCCCATCTCTGCTAAAAATACAAAAATTAGCCAGGCATGGTGGCAGGCACTTGTAATCTCAGGAGGCTGAGGCACGAGAAGTGCTTGAACCTGAGAGGTGGAAGTTGCAGTGAGCCGAGATCATGCCACTGCACTCCAGCCTGGGTGACAGGGCAAGAGAAAGAGAAGGAAGAAAATGAAGGAAAAAAGGGAAAGAAGAAAGGGAGGGAAAGGAGGGAGGAACCTTAGCAAGACGCATTGGCTCACACCTATAATCCCAACACTTTAGGAGGTCGAGACGGGCACATCACTGGAGTCCAAGAGTTCAAGACCAGCCTGGACAACTGGCAAAAACCCCATCTTCACAAAAAAAGAAAAAAAAAATAGACATGGTGGTCTTGCGGTCCCAGCTACTCAGAAGGCTGCGGTAGGAGGATCACTTGAGCCCAAGAGGTGGAGGTGACAGTGAGCCAAGATCACACCACTGCACTCCAGCCTAGGCAACAAAGTGAGACCCTGTCCCAAAAAGAAGAAAAAGAAAAAGAAGAGAAGAAAAGAAATAATTGTATTGTATTCAGCATTTGTTAGTATTTATTAACTTTGGGAATATGTTCAAATTAATTTTTTTTTAAGAAACGACAAGGATCTATAGATGACAGAAAACTATCAGAGTGTTGGAAATGTTAAAATATGGAATGTCTGACCTAGAAAAGAAAAAGAGGTCTCATTTACCAATAATTGTTGAGTATATTAAAGGCTTTTTCGGGGCCAAGCGCGGTGGCTCACGCCTGTAATCCCAGCACTTTGGGAGGCCGAGGCGGGCAGATCACCTGAGGTCAGGAGTTTGAGACCAGCCTCGCCAACATGGCAAAACCCCGTTTCTACAAAAAATACAAAAATTAGCAGGGCATGGTGGCAGGCACCTGTAAGCCCAGCTACTTGGAAGGCTGAGGCAGGAGAATAACTTGAACCCGGGAGGCAGAGGTTGCAGTGAGCTGAGATCCCGCCATTGCACTCCAGCCTGGGCAACAAGAACGAAACTCTGTCTCAAAAAAATTTTTTGTAACCAGGAAAATGTTGAGTAATTGCAAACACAGGCTCAAGCCATTAAGCAAACACTGGTCTCTGAACAGGAATAATGTGGACCACGTAGTTCTCAAAACAAAACTCTCCTATTAGCTCTCAGATCTGACTTCAACTTCAGAGACAGGTAGGATTTTACAAAATTGTGTAACAAGCAAGGACAGAAACACTTTTAAAAAATCATCTGAATATTCAAGGCACGGTGGGCTTAAGAAATTAAGATTTTTATTTTTTGAAACAGTTTCACTCTCTCACCCAGGCTGGAGTTTAGTGGCACGATCTCAGCTCACTGGAACCTCCACCTCCTGGGTTCAAGCAATTCTCATGCCTCACCCTCCTGAGCATGCGCCACCAAGCCTGGATAATTTTGTATGTTTAGTAGAGATGGGGTTTGGTATGTTGGCCAGGCTGGTCTCAAACTCCTGACCTCAACTGATCTGCCCATGTCAGCACACTGGGAAAGAAATTAAGATTTAAAAGATCATCCTGGCCGGATGCAGTGGCTCACGCCTATAATCCCAGCACTTTGGGAGGCTGAGGTGGGCGGATCACCTGAGGTCGGGAGTTCGAGACCAGCCTGGCCAACATGGAGAAACCCCATCTCTACTACAAATACAAAATTAGCCGGACATGGTAGTGCAAGCCTGTAATCCCAGCTATTCGAGAGGCTGAGGCAGGAGAATCGCTTGAACTCAGGAAGCAGAGGTTTCGGTGAGCCAATGTCACGCCATTGCACTCCAGTCTAGGCAACAAGAGCAAAACTTTATCTCAAAAAAAAAAAAAATCATCCTGTAGTAGAAATCACAACATAATGAATAGGATGATTTGAAATTGGGATGCTCATGGGGCCAGGGTAGCTCCCAAACTATATCTAAAAATCAAATTAAGGCAACTAAAAAAGCAAGGATGAAATTTAAAGTTATCTAAGAAAAGTACAATCTATTCTAGTACTTTTCTTGATGTCAGGTAAGGGTGTTTACTGGTAAGTGATTTTTATATTATTATTATTATTTAAAAAGCAAATTAGGGTATATATAAACAGGAGAATAGAGAAACTGGTTGCATAGCTATACTATGAATACTATTTAAAATAGGCAATAGAAATGAACAAACTGATTCACACAATACTGATAAATATAAAAAACACTACCCTGTGTTAAAGAGTGTAATGTACACACCATATGACTCCATTTATATGACTTTCAAAACATGCAAAACTAATCTATGATGGGGAAAAAATCAGGACCACGGCTGCCTAGTAGGGTATGAGAAACTGAGCAGAAGGGACCAGCCTGACTAGAAAGGGACATGAGGAAACTTTCTGGAGCAAGAGTAGCATATATAGTATATATCTTGGTAAAAGTCTGGGTTACAGAGTACTATGGTCTGAATGTTGGTGTCCTCCCCAAAATTCATTTGTTGCAATCTAATACCGAATGTGATAGTATAAAGTAGGGCTTCTGCCTTAGTCATTAAGCCACCACCCTCATCAACAGAATTAGTGCCTTTATAAAAGAGGATGAAGGGAGCACCTTAGTCCCTTCTGCCACATAAGAACGCAGCAACAAGGTGCCGCCTATAAGGAATGGGCCCTCATCGGACACTGAATCTGCCAGTACCTTGAGCTCGCCCTCCAGAACTGTGAGTAATAAATCTCTACTGTTTATAAATTACCCAAGTATTTGGTTATAACAGCCCAAACTAATACATATAGGTTTGCGCATTTGTCAAAACTCACTAAATACTACGCTTAAGAGATGTGTTTCTCACTGTATATAAATTGTACTTTAATTTAAAAACAAATGTTAAATTCTAGTTAATGATAGGCATGCTGAAGTACAGAGGGGTTAATGTACTGAGTCTACAACTTACTTGGAAAATAATCAAAAAATAAGATAAATAGATGGATAGAAAGCAAATAAAGCAAAATATTACAGAATCTAGGTAGTGGACAAATGGATAATTATTGATTTGTCATGATAAAATGTTATGGGGGAGGAGAAAATTAGATACAAGAGAAATAGTCTCTCCATTAAGCTATTACTTAAAGAACTGAAGCTCATCCGGAAACCCTTCTTAAAATACCCTCTTTCATTCATTACCCTCTTTCATAACTAAAGTGAAATATTTACTCAAGATCTCTAAATTTCCTCTGTGATGATTTTTCTATAACCCAGCAGCCCTTTAACTGATTACTGATTGTTTCTCAAGTATCTTGAAGTCACAAAGGGGAACTTCTGGACGAAGACAAATGTATAACAGATTCAAGCATTATGGTCACAAAGCATATTCTAAAAACTTTTAATAAATTGGTTCCTTGCTTTACTATTAAAATAATTAATCTTCCTGTTATCTGTTTTTTCTAATCAAATGGTCTCTTTTGTGTTTGGTTAGCAGAGCCGTCTCCCCCAAAAGTCTAGGAAACCTTCATTTAAAAAAAATAGTTTCTGGTTTTGGAAAGCAAAGGACCAGATCACTGTTTTCCAAACAAAAAGCAATGTCTCAAAAAGAAAAAACAACTCTGAAAAGGCAGCTGTGCCTAAAGCAGTTAGCTGGTTTTCCTCATCAGTAAACACAGGATACCTGTCCCGCCCACAACAAACTTGGGAGGATAACTGAGGTAACATAGATAATAAAAGCACTTTGAAAATGGTAACATTAACACAAATATATTAGTATAATTCTCAGCCCAAAATCTCCTGAAACTGATAAGCAACTTCAGCAAAGTCTCAGGATACAAAATCAATGTGCAAAAATCACAAGCATTCCTATACACCAATAACAGACTTAAAGAGAGCCAAATCAAGAACGAACTGCCATTCA
>CAUYLG010061619.1:0-30033 GCA_963573385.1 Cacajao melanocephalus | reverse complement strand
AACAACCCTGAAAAGGCTACATACCATTTAATTCCAACTATATAACAGTTTAGAAAAGGCAAAACTTTAGAGATAGCAAAAAGATCAGTGTTTGTCTTAGATGAAGCACAGGGAATTTTTAGGGTGGTGAAACTATTCTGTGTGATTCTGTAATACTGTATGATCCTGACAAATACAAATACATGACACAATGTCTTTGTCCAAACTCATAGAACTGCACAACATAAAGAATAAATTCTGATGCACAAAAAAAAAAAAATTATTCTTTTAGAGTGCCTATTCTTTTCCTGTTATATTTTGTTATCAGCCTGTTTTTGCTATATTCTATGATACCCCAATAATATTTTCAGCCCCTCTTAATTTATTATTTTTCCAATTGAATTTTTTTTTTTTTTTTTGAGATGGAGTCTTGCTCTGTCGCCCAGGCTGGAGTGCAGTGGCTCTAGCTCCACTCACTGCAACCTCCGCCTTCCCAGTTCAAGCAATTCTCCTGCCTCAGCCTCCTGAGTAGCTGAGATTACAGGCGCCCACCACTATGCCCAGATAATTTTTGTATTTTTAGTAGAGACAGGGTTCCACCATGTTGGCCAGGCTGGTCTTGAAATCCTGATCTCAGATGATCTGCTCACCGCAACCTCCCAAAGTGGTGGGATTACAGGCATGAACTGCTGTGCCCAGTCTTTTTTTTTTTTTTTTTTTTTTTTTTTTAGAAAGAGTCTTGCTCTGTAACCCAGGCTAGAGTGCAGTGGCATGACTTGTTCACTGCAACCTCCGCCTCCTGGTATCATGTGATTCTCCTGTCTCAGCCTCCAGAGCAACTGGGACTACAGGCATGCACCACCATGCCCAGCTAATTTTTGTATTTTTAGTAGAGACAGGGTTTCACTGCGTTGGCCAGGATGGTCGTGATCTCCGACCTCAGGTGATCCACCCACCTCGGCCTCCCAAAGTGCTGGGATTATAGGTGTGAGCCATCAAGAACAGCCCCAATTGAGTTTTAAATTTGCAAATGCTTTCTTGTTCTGATTGTTTTTTATAATACAGACATGAAAGTTTGTTAAATTTTTCTAAAAGATAACAATTTTTTTAAAAAATATTTCTTTTATGTCCTAAATATTTCTTCCATGATCTGCTCTTTACCTCATTCTTTCCTTCAAGGTACACTTTATTTTTATTTCACATCTAGTCATTAGGCTAGAGACACCTTCCCTCCCTGCAATGCCTCAATGAGGAGGCCTTGACTGGTTACCAACAACATATCAGTGGCCCTACTTCTTTTCAGTTAGTTCCCTTCAATTTCTCTAGAGAGAAACTCTCCAACTACTTTTTCCTAGAGAAACTTCTTGATTACTTGGAACTTTTTCTGACAAATGGAGAAGGGACTCTATTATCAAATCATACAGATGGACCTTCAAAAAAATCTTGCTATTTTCAAATTCATTTCTCACTCCCACACTCCACAAAGCTGCAACTGGAGCCTCTTTGGGGTTTGGCTGGGAAGGTCATTCCTGCTTTCACCATAACTCCCTTTTATGCAATTTGTTTTGGTGTTTCTTCCAATCTCTTTACTAAAGAGCAAGAACATCTGGGCCAGGCATGGTGTTTCATGTTTGTAATCCCAGCATTTTGGGATGCCAAGGCAGGTGGATCACCTGAGATCAGGAGTTCAACACCAGCCTGGCCAACATGGTGAACCCCATCTCTACTAAGAATACAAAAAATTAGCCAGGCATGGTGGTGCATGCCTGTGGTCCCAGCTACTTGGGAGGCTGAGGCAAGAGGATAGCTTGAACCCAAGAGGTGGAGGTTGCAGTGAGCCGAGGTTGAGCCACCGCACTCCAGCCTGGGCAACAGAGTAAGACTTTGTCTCAGAAAAAAACAAAACAAAAAAAAGGGCAAGCACATCTGTCTTTCCTTTTAGATATCTGATGTAAACTCAAATTACAATTGCTCCTTTTATTTCTCTTTGTTTTTAGAGTTATTTCCAATTTTATCTCCTTATTTCATTTTACTGGCATCTTAAGTGGAAAGGAAGAAAATATGTGAATTTAGACCATTATGTTGAACCAGATGTCACATTTATTTGAAGGAGCTGGAAAATGTGATCAACCATTACCTGCATATCAATCTACTCATCCATTGATCCATTTCTTCCAGATATTTGTATCCAATTTCCTACAGAACATTGCCACTTAGAGTCTTACAGGCCCCTCAAATTCAACTGTCTCAGCCACCTTCCCTAACATACCTGGGTCTTAGGTCAGCTTATCTTGGTTCCCTGTCAGAGTTTATCCAATCACACAAACAGAAACCTAGAGGTTATTCCTGACTCCCACCAGCCCTCAGTTTCCACTTCCAAACTCTCACCAAATCTGATAGAGTTTAACTTTGTAATTATTTTTCTAATGAAGCCACCTCTTTTCATCTCCTCTGCTATCACCCTAGACCAGCCTCCATTACATTTTGACTGAACTTGGAAACATAACAGTTGAATGGATTTTAAACTGTCTTCCATTCTCCTTTGAAAACTCCAGCTCCTTTAAAACACACGATTGAATGTTACCATCCCCTTTCCCTCCTTTTGGCTATTATGTTTGTAATAGCCACTTCTCCCCCACTTACTAATAACTTCAATAGCTGGATCACTATTTCATTTCCACCACTGGACCCACTGTCATTCTTGACAACTTCAATATTCATATCAATGGTTCACTCAACACTCTGGCTGAAATTTCAGTTCCTTAAGGATGATATTTGTAAATCCACCCCACTTTAGCTACCTGACTCATAAGTCAACCTTAATTCCTCTTTCCTCAGATCTTATATCCAATTCAAACCAAACTCTGACAGTTTGCCTCCAAAATATTTTCAGAATCTGAGCTCTACCATTTCCACTGCTATCAGTAATCCTACTCAAATCCACCATCATCTTTTACTTGAACTACTGCAAATGTCTCCTAATTCATTTGTTTCTTCTCTTTACATTCTCAAATCTACCTTCCATATAATAGTCAGAATGATCATTTAAAAATATAATTCAAGGCAGGTGTGGTGGTTCACAACTGTAATCCCAGCAATTTGGGAGGTGGAGGTTGGCAGATCACGAGGTTAGGAGTTTGAGACCAGACTGGCCAACATGGTGAAACCCCGTCTCTACTAAAAATACAAAAATTAGCTGGGCATGGTGGTGCACATCTGTAATTCCAGCTACTCAGGAGGCTGAGGCAGGAGAATTGTTTGAACCTGGGAGGTGGAGGTTGCAATGAGTCAAGATTGCGCCACTGCACTCCAGCCTGGGTGACAGAGCAAGACTCCAACTCAAAAAAAAAAAAAGTAATTCAGATATCACCACCATACACTCTCAAATTAGTTTCTATTATACTTAGGATATAATTCAGATTCCTTTCCATGATCTCTAAGACCTGGTCCTGACCTACCTCTCACTCATCTTTCTCTATCCTTCCCCTTATTTATGAACATCTAGTCACACTGGTCTTTCTGTTCTTCAAACTTGTATATTTAGTCATTGCAAGTAAGACATATTTTGATATTATGTGGTTCACCTCAATTTTTTTTGATGTTGGTTACCTAAAGTTGCTGATAGAGTTTACTGGGGAGAGCCTCTTGTTATGTCTTTTTTGTTTTCTTGAGATGGAGTCTCACTCTGTCGCCCAGGCTAGAATGCAGTGGCACACTCCCAGCTCACTGCACCCTCTTCCTCTGGGTTTAAGCGAGTCTCCTGCCTCAGGTTCCTGAGTAGCTGGGACTACAGATGTGTACCACCACGCCCAGCTAATTTTTGTATTTTTAGGAGAGGCGAGGTTTCATCATGTTGGCCAGGCTGGTCTTGAACTCCTGGCCTCAAGTGATCTGCCTGCTTTGGCATCCCAAAGTGTTGGGATTATAGGCGTGAGCCACCACAAACCAGCCGCCTCTTATTATTTCTAAATATGGTTAACTTTCCCAAAAGTTAGAACTTTCCTGTGCTGACGAAAAGAGGAAACTAAAGCTCTCTGAGATGTATGGTTCACATAAGAGCTTTCTTGGCCAGGTATGGTGGCTCATGCCTGTAATCCCAGCACTTTGGGAGGCCGAGGTGGGTGGATCACCTGAGGTTGGGAGTTTGAGACCAGTCTTACCAACATGGAGAAACCCTGTCTCTACTAAAAATAAATAAATAAATAAGCTGGGTGTGGTGGTGCATGCCTTGATCCCAGCAACTCAGGAGGCTGAGGCAGGAGAATCACTTGAACTTGGTGAGGCAGAGGTTGCCATGAGCTGAGATCATACCACTGCACTCCAGCCTTGGGCAACAAGAGTGAAACTCCATCTCAAAAAAAAAAAAAAAGAAAGCTTTCTCTAAATGAAAAAAAAAAAGACTAAATACCTTTTGATCTAAATAAATATAGTTATTTTAAAAGGTATTTTAGAGTTTTAAGCACAACTATGTTAAAACATGCAAATAAGCACAACGGGGCTTTTGGTGGTACTGGCAGTGTTCTGGTTTTCCATATGGATGCTAGTAACAGGGGTGTGTAAAGCTCCTGTAAATTTATTGTGCTGTATACTTGTGGGGTATACTTTCTAGATGTATATTATATTTCAAAAATAGGTTGAAATACATAGCTCTTTACTACTTGTATGATAAATACAAATTGAGAAAGAGCGACTAGGGGTATAAAGAAGGGAGGCATTTCATTACAAACACCTTGGCATTGCTTGAATTTACTATGTTCAAGTAGTAATTTTAGTTTTTAAATTATATTTCAAAGAGAAATACATATATGTTAATAGTAGTCGATGATAGATTGCTTTGTTTTCTATAGTTTTGTAAAATTTAACATAATACTTGAACCTTAAGTAATCTACCTAGATATGCAAAATTATTACTTCATGAGTAGTTTTCTTTAAAATATTGAATATATTAATACAATACTCCAGAGACATAATTACTGGACAAGGCTATTTAAAAATGCTCTTTTCTTTTTCAGTTACATAGCTGTGTGAGGCTGGATTTTCTTTATATACTTCAACTATTATAACATATCACAAAAGACTGAATTTTTCGGAGTGTAGAGGGGTCCTGAGATTAAAAAAAATGTTTGAGAACAGTTGCATTAGAAGAACAGATGGCAGGAGACTAGCCATAGTAGCTAGATCCCTATGGCAAAATGTGCTGGCAGTTATCCAGAAAAGCTGATGGGATTCACGACATCTGATCAAATAGACCTCATTGTGAGAGAGGTGCGAGTAGACAGAAGTTTTCATTGCTGGTGCTTAGTTTGCTCAGCCTGAATATAGGGAATAAATCAGAATCTCCAGACGGTGCATATAGTTTTTTAAAAGAACCAAATCAACGCTATAATTGTCTTTTTCTGAAAGCAAAGCAACTCCTATTATTTTCAAACTACAAGTTACAAAAGAAAGAAACAATTTGGCTGATGATATTAGAGGAGGGAGTGAAGCCGAAAGGACACACTGCTGAGACAAACAATTACTAAAAATGAAAAATGAGGGCATGACATTGTCTAGGGAAGCTTTCCTTAATCTTTTAAAACCCAAGCTCTGTTTTGATAAACAAAAATCTCACCACCATCTGTCCTCTCTCAAATTGTCATGTTTATACGATGCCTCTAAATGAAGACTCAATGTGCAAAGCTGAGGCAATTTTATAGAGAGCCACAACAATGCAGTCTAAGTATTCAGTTCTCAGGTGATCTGGCTGAATCCAAAGAGAAAATTTACAGTTCATAGACTACAGCTTTGTCTTCAGTTCCAGTTGTCTTTTTGGAGATCATGAAAAATCAGTAGTTGTAAATAACTATTCAAGCCAACATCATTACTAGCTCAAGAGTAATAGTTATCAATGGCTGCAGATGAAGGCTACTGTGTATGTGATGTGATTTTAGAATGATAATCACCTTCACCTTCATCTTCACAAGAAGCTGAATAATGTATAATATCAAGAAGCTGTGTAACATAATGGATCATGGAGCATGGACCCTTGAAGCAAGACTGTGCAGCTGGCACCCTGGCTTTCCTCTAGACCAGTTATCTGACCTTAGGAGGTCACTAAGTTCTGGCTACAGTTTTCTCATATGTGGAACATATGAGGGAAAATAACACTCTCACACTCTTTAGGTCTGTTGTTAGGACTGAATGAAGTAATACATGGAGAGTGCCTGACACATACAAAATGCTATGAAAGCATTAGCTATTATTAAGTTTCACAAAATATCCCATGGCTGACTAGATCAAATCCAATTTAAACATTGCTATGCTGACATTTTAAAGAATTAAAAATTGTTTTACTAGACAAATCCTCTAATGAGCCACACAGTATACAGGGAATGCCTGATGTTAAGAAGTCAGGATCTTTTGTTCTCTTCAAGATATCTTTAATCAAAGAAGCATCAAGTTTTAAAAGTCTACAATTAGTTCACTCTACAGTACAGTCTCATCTGAGTTTCTCATTAAAAAGAAAGTGATACCATGCTTATGGGTAGGAAGAATCAATATTAAAACTTTATCAATTCTCTACAAATGGATTTATAGATTCAATGCACTTCTAATAAAAATACTAAGAAGTTTTTTTTTTAAACAAGTCTTTTTATTCTACAATAGGATACATGGATAGATATATTTCTTTTATATAGAACTGTATTGCCCATTATAGTTTTTTCCTCTGGATCTATTTTTAAAAAACATTTTAACTTTTATTTTAGGTTCAGGGATACATGTGCAAGTTTGTTATTGAGGGAATGTGTTCTCTTTCCGGGTCCACAAGGGGGTATAGTTTTAACGGCAAGAACTTCCCAGCACCATGCCCCGCTCCCATGCGTCTCCATCCAGGAGATTTAACGGCTTCTGTTTAATTTTCGTGGACCTGGGAAAAGGTCATAAGTCAATCACTACAGCAGAAGTTTAAAGGAACTCTTTTCATTGGCCAGGGGTCTTGTAGAAGGTGGGAATTCCTCCCAGGTTAAAGGTCTCTGTCTCCCTCATCTGGGTGGATTTCCCCTCCGGGGTCCCCTTCCACACACACTCTCGTGGAAGCTTTTTCTTTTCCTCTCCTTTTTCTCTTTCTCCACCTAAATAAATCACTTTCTGCAAACACTTTTGGGGTCTGGTATTTACTTTATGAGTGCACCCACCGTGGTCCCCTCTCCCATTGTTCAGAGATTAGGAGACCAAGAGCCTGGAGCCCACCAGGGAGCAAGCTGAGCACTCCCCTGCACTCCAAAACCCCAACATTATATAGGTGGACCTGTGACTCAGGTGCCTGGTATACAGATTAGTTTATCACCTGGATACTAAGCATAGTACCCAATAGTTTTTTTTTCTTTCTGAACCTCTCCATCCTCACAGCCTCCACTCTTGAGTAGGCCCCAGTATCTGTTGTTCCCCTCTTTCTGTCCATGTGTTCTTATTATTTAGCTCCCACTTACAAATGAGGACATGCCGTCTTTGGTTTTCTGCTTCTGAGATAATTTGCTAGGGGTAATGGCTTCCAGTTCTATGCATGTTCCTGTAAAGGACATGATCTCATTCTTTTTTCTGGCTGCATAGTATTCCACGGTGTCTATGTACCCCAATTTCTTCATCCAGTCTACCATTGATGGGCATTTAGGTTGATTCCATGTCTTTGCTCTTGTGAACAGTGCTGAAATGAACATACATGTACATGTGTCTTTAAGGCAGA
The DNA here is from genome assembly GCA_963573385.1 of Cacajao melanocephalus. NCBI lineage: Eukaryota > Metazoa > Chordata > Mammalia > Primates > Pitheciidae > Cacajao > Cacajao melanocephalus. The sequence continues at coordinate 22,331 of CAUYLG010061619.1, read as the reverse complement.
ATGATTTATATTCCTTTGGGTATATACCCAGTAGTGGGACTGCTGGGTCAAATGGTAGTTCTGTTATGGCTACTCTGACTGGTATGAGATAGTATCTCATTGTAGTTTTGATTTACATTTCTCTAATAATTAGTGATATTGAGCATTTTTTCATTTCCCAGTCTCAAGTGATCCTCCAGCCTCAGCCTCCCTAGCAGGTAGGACTACAGGTGTGAGCCACCATGCCTAATTTTTTTTTCTTTTTTTGTAGAGATGGGGTTTTGTTAAGTTGCCCAGGCTGGTCTCGAACTCCTAAACTCAGTGATTTGCCCATCTTGGCCTCCCAAAGTGCTGGGATTACAGGTGTGAACCACTGTACCTGGCCAGTATGACCATTTAAATGATATTGATTTGTTGTTTAAATCATGGATAAATGAAGAGCATGGAATGTTCTTTTATATGTTTTTGTCATCTCTGATTTCTTTGAGCAGTGTTTTATAATTCTCATTGTAAAGATCTTTCATCTCACTGGTTAGGTGTATTCCTAGGTATTTTATTCTTTTTGTGACAACTGTGAATGGGACTGAGTTCCTGATTTGGCTCTCGGCATGCGTGCTGATTAGTGTTATAGAAATGCTACTGATTTTTGTTTATTGATTTTGTACCCCAAAACTTTGCTAAAGTTGCTTATCAGTTCAAGGAGCTTTTGGGCAGAGACTATGGGGTCTTCTAGATATAGCAGGGATAGTTTGACTTCCTCTGTTCCTATCTGGGTGCCTTTTATTTCTTTCTCTTGCCTCATTGCTCTGGCCAGGACTTCCAATGCTATGTTGAGTAGGAGTGGTGAGAGAGGGCATCCTTGTCTTGTTTTTGTATATTCTGGGTAACAGTCCTTTAATTAGATACAACTTTTGAAAATATTTTCTCCCAATCTATGGCTGATCTTTTCATTTTCTTGACTGTGTTTTTTACAGAGTAGAAATTTTTAATTTTAATGAAGTTCGGCTTCTCTCATGTATTGTGCCTTTGGTGTTGTATCTAAAAAGACACCGTCAGGCTTACATCTGTAATCCCAGCACTTTGGGAGGCCGAGGCAGGTGGATCACTTGAGCTTAGGAGTTCAAGATCAGCCTGGGCAACATGGCAAAACCCCATCTCTACAAAAAATACTTAAATTATCCAGGCATGGTGGCACATGCCTGTAGTCCCAGTTACTTGGGAGGCTGAGGTGGAAGATGGCTTGAGCCTGGGAGGTCGAGGTTACAGTGAGCTGAGATACTGTCACAGCACTCCAGTCTGGGCAACAGAGTGGAGTTGAAAAAAACCCAAAAAATTTAAAAGTCACTCCCAAATCCAAGGTCATTTAGATTTTCTCTTATGTTATCTTCTAGGAGTTTCACAGTATTGTGTTTACATTTATTTAGGTCTGTGATCTACTTTGAGTTAATTTTTGTGAAACAGATTTATGTGCAGATTTATATTTTGCATGGGGATGGCCAGTTGTTGCAGCACCATTTGTTGAAAAGACTATCTTTGCTCCATTGTATCACCTTTGCTCCTTTGTCAAGATCATTTGACTACAGTCATCCCTTGATAGATCTGTGGGGGATTGGTTCCAAGACCCCCTCAGAAAACACCAAAATCCACAGATGCTCAAGTCTCTTATATAAAGGGTGGTGTAGTATTTGCATATAACCTACCTATGCACAGCCTCGGGAATACTTTAAATAATCTCTAGATTACTTATGATACCTAACACAGTGTAAACATACTGTTATATAACAAGTAAACAGTTGTACTTTATTGTTTAAGGAATGATGACAAGGAAAAAAATTCTGTACATGTTCATGTTCAGTATAGACAACCATCATAGGCCTAATACTTTTTTTTTGGAGACAAGCTCTTACTCTGTCACACAGACTGGAATGCAGTGGCATAATCTCAACTCGCTGCAACCTCCACCTCCTAAACTCAAGCAATCCTCCTACCTTAGCCTCCCAAGTATCTGGGACTACAGATGCCACTATACCTGGCTAATTTTTTGGTGAAACCCCGTCACTACTAAAAATACAAAAATTAGCTGGGTGTGATAGTGGGTGACTGTAATCCCAGCTGCTAGAGAGGCTGAGGCAGGAGAATAGCTTGAACCCAGGAGATGGAGGTTGCAGTGAGCCAAGATTGCGCCATTACACTCCAGCCTGGGCGAAAAGTGAGACTCTGATTCAAAATAAAAAATGGGCAAAGGATCAGAATAGGCATTTCTCAAGAGAAGACATACAAATGGCTAAGAGATATATGCTGTATATGTAAAAATGCTCAAAATCACTAATCATCAAAGCAATAAAATTATTTAATTATTTAATTTAATTAATTAATTTATTTATTGAGACACAGTCTTGCTCTGTTATTTGCTTGTTTATTTATTTATTGAGACAGAGTCTCGCTCTGTGGCCCAGGCCGGAGTACAGTGGAACTATCTTGGCTGACCGCAAATTCCATCTCCTGGGTTCAAGCAATTCTCATGCCTCAGCCTCCTAAGTAGCTGGGATTACAAGCATGCCCCACCATGCTCAGCTAATTGTTTTTTTTTTTTTTTTTTTTTTTTTTTGAAAGAGTCTCACTCTTTTGCCCAGGCTGGAGTGCAGTGGCATGATCTTGGCTCACTGAACCTCTGCCTCTTGGGCTCAAGTGATTCTCCTGCCTCAGCCTCCTGAGTAGCTGAGACTGCACGTGGGTGCCACCATGCTCAGCTAACTTTTGTACTTTTAGTAGAGACAGAGTTTCACCATGTTCACCAGGCTGGTCTCAAATTCCTGACCTCAGATGATCTGCCTGCCTTGGCTTCCCAAAGTGCTGGGATTACAGATGTGAGCCATTGCGCCTGGCCAATTTTTGTATTTTTAATAGACATGTGGTTTCACTACGTTGGCCAGCCTGATCTTGAACTCCTGACTTGAAGTGATCCACCTGCCTCGGCCTCCCAAAGTGCTGGAATTACAGATGTGTGCCACCGCGCCCAGCCCAAAGCAATACAAATTAAAACCACAATAAGATACTACCTAGTATCTTTTGGAAGGGCTCTTACAAAAAGATGAAAGACAACAAGTGTTGGAGAGGTCATGTAGAAAAGGGAATCCGTGCACACTCTTGGTGGGAATGTAAATAAGTACAACCATTATGGAGAACAGTATGGAGATTCCTAAAAAAATTAAAAATAGAACTAGCTCAGTATGTCAAAGAGATATTTACACTTCCATGTTCCCTGCAGTATTATTCATAATAGTCAAGATAGAGAATCAACCTAATTGTCTAAAAATGGATAAGGAAAATATGGTATATATGTACAATGGTATATTTAAACAATATAAAATACAATTCCATTCTATACACAATGGAATACTATTCAGCCTTAAAAAAAGAAGGAAATCCGGTCGGTGGTTCTGAACCTTTTTGGCACTAGGACTGGTTTCATGGAAGACAGTTTTTCCACAAATAGGGGCCACGGGATGGTTTTGGGATGAAACTTCCACCTCAGATCATCTGGCATTAGGTTCTCATAAGGAGCATACAACCAAGACCCCTTGCATGTGCAGTTCACAATAGAGTTGGAGCTCCTGTGAGAAACCAATGCTGCCGCTGACCTGACAGGAGACGGAGCTCAGGTGGTGTTGCTCGCTTGCCTGCTGCTCACCTCCTGCTGTGTGGCCCGATGCCTAACAGGCTGTGGACTGGTACTGGTCCATGGCTCAGGGATTGGGGACCCTGATTTATAACATGGATGAACCTGAAGGACATTATGTTAAGTAAAATAAACCAGACACAGAAAGGCTAATATCACATGATTTCACTTCTATGTGGAATCTAAAAAAGTTGAACTCACAGAAGCAGCAAGCAGAATGGTTACCAGGAGCTGGGGGAAGGGGAGGTGTCCATCAAAGAATGAAAACTTTCAGTTAGATAGAATAAATTCAAGAGATCTATTGTACAACACAGTGACTACAGTTAATAACAATGCACGACATTCTTAAAAATTGCTGGTTGGGCACAGTGGCTCACACCTGTAATCCCAGGAATTTGGGAAGCCAAGGCGGGAGGATCGCTTGAGCCCAGGAGTTCAAGACCAGTCTGGATAACATATTGAGACCCCATCTCTACAAAAAATTTAAAAATTAGCCAGGCATGGTAGCATAGTCCCAGCTACTCAGGAGGCTGAGGTGGGAAGATCACTTCAGCTTAGGAGGTTGAGGCTGCAGTGAGCTGGGATAGCATGACTGCACTCCAGCCTGGGTGACAGAGACCCTGTCTCAAGAAAAAACAAAATAAAAAAGAAAATTGCTAAGAGAGTTGATTTTTAAGTGTTCTCACCATATACAGAAAAGGCGAGGTAATACATGTTAAGTAGCTCTATATAGCCATTCCACAATGTATACATATTTCAAAACAACCTGTTGCACTGGGTAAATATATACAATTTTTATTTGTCAATTAAAATCAATAATAATGATGTATCTAAACAATTTGCACAGTTTTTCTTAAAACAAAAAATGGAAAATTTTAACTTCTAGCACCTACTTATTCCTTAATATTAGAAAAGTAACGTGTTAAAGTGAAGCAAGACAGAAATCCATTCTATGAAGGAACCAATGGATCTACCTGGATATGACCTGAGATACAAGAGAGAGTCATAATGAAAAGCCTGGATGTTCCAAAAGGAAGATGCCAAGACCCATCAAGTTTAGTACTGGAACTATAGCCCTGAGTTCAAAGTCAGAGTTCAAGGAATCTGCCTAACAAAGAGCAGGATTAAGGAAGAAACATTTGATCCATTAGGTGGTAGAGCCTGTCTCAGGGTTGTGTTCCCAGTGCAGAGCTGTCTGATCCTGTTTTCCTGGGTTTTGCAGGCACTGTGCCCATTGCCTGACATGACCCACCTTTTCTGGCTCTTTCCCTGTTCCCCTTTCTTCCAGTCACCAGAGCAAGCGACATCTAGGCTATGTGAGCTGGTGTGGCAAAATAAGCAAAGTTGTGGTTGCTAAGCAGGTTTTCAGCAGCCTTCCCAGTGTGGTCTTGGAGCTTCTGATGCTTCCAGTTTATTAAGTACAACAAATGATCTTGGTACCAGAAAGAATCTGGTATTTCTACATCAACATTATACAAACAGTGCATCACTGAATTATAGTGCTCTACAACGTGCTAAACAGGTGGTTCAAGATGAACAGTTCATGCTTGCCATGTTTTGATTTATTGACACAAGTTATTAATTTTTTCTTTTATTTTTTTGAGACAAGGCCTTGACCTGTCACCCAGGCCAGAGTGCAGAATGCAGGGGTACAATCATAGTTTACCACAGCCTTAAACTCCTGGGCTCAAATGATCCTCCTGTCTCAGCCCTCCAAGTAGCTAGGATTACAAGCATGCACCACTATGCCCCAGTTAATTTTTAATATTTGTTTTTTACTGTAGGGACAGTGTCTTCCTACGTTTCCCAGGCTGATCTTACGGAATCTCGCTCTGTTGCCGAGGCTAAAGTGCAGTGGTGCAATCTCAGCTAACTGCAATCTCCACCTCCAGGGTTTAAACAGTTCTCTGCCTCAGCCTCCTGGGTAGCTGGGATTACAGGCGCGTGCCACTATGCCTGGCTAATTTTTGTATTTTTAGTAGAGATGGGGTTTCACCATCTTGGCCAGGCTGGTCTTGAACTCCTGACCTCATGATCCACCTGTCTTGGTCTCCCAAAGTGCTGGGATTACAGGTGTGAGCCACCGTGCCCGGCCCCCAGACTGATCTTGAACTCCTGGGCTCATGCAATCCTCCCACCTAGGCCTCCCAAAGTGCTGGGATTATAGGTGTAAGCCTCTGTGCCTGGTCTAGTTTTTTCTTTTTCCTTCTTTTTTTTCTTTTTCCTTTTTTTTGAGATAAAGTCTCACTCTGTCACCTAGGCTGGAGTGCAGTGGCTCAGACATGGCTCACTACAGCCTCAACCTCCTGGGCTCAAGTGATTCTCCTGCCATAGCCCCCACCCCCACCCAAGTAGCTGAGACTGCAGGTGCATCTAAATGTTGTATTTTTTTTTTTTTGAGACTGAGTCTCACTCTGTCGCCCAGGCTGGAGTGTAGTGGTGCAATCTTGGCTCACCGCAACTTCCACGTCCCAAGTTGAAGCGATTCTCCCGCCTCACCCTCCTGAGAAGGGATTGTAGGTGCGCGCCACCATGGCTGGCTAATTTTTGTATTTTAGTAGAGACGGAGTTTCACCATGTTGGTCAGGCTGGTCTCAAACTCCTGATCTTGTGATCCACCCGCCTTGGACTCCCAAAGTGCTAGGATTACAGGCGTGAGGCACGGCACCCGGCCTAAATTTTGTACTTTTTGTAGAGACAGAGGTTTTGCCATGTTGCTCAGGTTGGTCTCAAACTCAAGTGATCCGCCTGACTTGGCCTCCCAGAGTTTTGTAAAGATGGGGTCTCCTTATGTTGTGTAGGCTGGTCTCAAACTCCTGGGCTCAAGTGATCTTCCTCCTGTGGCCTCCCAAAGTGCTGGCATTACAGGCATGAGCCATCATGCTCAGGCAGAATCCAACTTTTAATGCACATTAAACATGAATCAAAGTTATAATGTCTCAATGCCATTAAAAAGTCTACTATTAAATCAGTCATCATTTCATGTTTTTTAAGCTACTATGTAGTAATGTGTGATTCCATTTACATTACACAGAAAAATTCCAGCTAATAACTGCAGAAGTAAAGATAAAAATAGAAAATCATTGTTCTACAACTTTTTGTTTTTTTTGAGATGGAGTCTCTGTCGCCTAGACTGGAGTGCAGTGGCATAATCTTAGCTCACTGCAACCTCCACCTCCTGGGTTCAAGCGATTCTCTTGCCTTAGCCTCCCTAGTAGCTGGAATTACAGGTGCCCACCACCACACCTGGCTAATTTTTGTATTTTTAGTAGCAACGGGGTTTCACCATGTTGGCCAGGCTGGTCTCGAACTCCTGATCTAAGGTAATCTGCCCCCTGCCTTGGCCTCCCAAAGTGCTGGAATTACAGGCATGAGCCACGGCACCTGGCTGTTTTACAACTTCTAATGAAGTAGCTGACTCAGGCAATGGTCATTAAGGAAGGGTGCAATCACTGGGTGAAAGGCTGATGGGGACATTTATCACAAAGGGATCAGACTTTCACCATCTGAATTCATGGGATCAATTTTAGCATTACTAAAAGCAGGACGTCTGGATATTGTTTGCCTTTGTGTACACTGTACCACTGTTCCCTCCTCCCCTAAAATTGAGCCTCAGTCTAATCAAGCCTTTATATCTAACTTCCAGTCTACAGGAAATACAGAAGACCAAGTAACAAGTTAAATAACTACAGGAAGCAATCAGCCAATTCCAAAATGTGGTTTATTTTGAAGAAACCAATCATGACTGACTAGTTTCTTCAAAAAGCCAATGGAATATTAAAGGATGGGAAAGTGGGGGAGGAGAAACTTTTAGAATAAAAGAAACTTAAGAAATCTAACGACCAAATACAGTGAGTAAACTTTGTTGGATCTTGAGTAAAACAACTGTAAAAAACATTTTAGTCAATCAGTGAAATCTAAGTATGATCTGAGTGGGTATTAGATGATATTAAAGAAGTACTGTTAAATGGCTGGGTGCAGTGGCTCACGCATGCAATCCCAGCACTTTGGGAGGCCAAGGCGGGCAGATCACTTGAGGTCAGGAGTTCAAGAGAGCCTGGCCAACGTGGTGAAATCCCATCTCTACAAAAAATACAAAAAGTTATCTGAGTGTAGTGGCGTGTGTCTGTTGTCCCAGCTACCTGGGAGGCTGAGGCAGGAGAATCACTTGAACCCAGGAGGTGGAGGTTGCAGTGAGCCGAGACTGTGCCAGTGTACTCTAGCCTGGGCGAGAGATCAAAACTCTATCTCAAAAATAAAAATAAAAATGAAATAACAATGTGCTGTTAATTACATTAGGTATAGTAATGACATGTTATGTAAGAATACTCTTTTTTTGAGAGGTATAACTAAAGTACCTCAGGGGTAATAGTGAAATCATTTACTTTATAATACCCAAGCAAAACAAAAAGGTTGTGGGGGAGGATACAGACACATACCAACCAACAGATGAATAGATGAAACAAGTCTGGCAATGTATTAATGACTGTTAAAGCTGGTAGTACGTACATAGCAGATCACTGTACTCTATTTTTGTGTACATTTGGAAAAGTAAAAACAGTAAAAAAAGCAAAAAAGAGCTTGTGGGTGGAGATCTAGGATCCAAAATGCATAGGATTTGAGGAATATGTTGGACAGCAAAGACAAAAATGAACTATGGTGGTTACTCTTACCTTAAGGAAAAATTCAGAAAAGAGAAGCTCTCATACAAGGGAGCCACAGGAGAAAGCTTCCTAGAGAAAGTATGTGCTAAAGTCCACAGAATGAGAGAGGAAAGGAAGGCTGCACTCTAATTTGGGTTCTCTCAGAGGTCTGTGCTCCACCTATGAAAAGTATGGGGACTATTTCATCTTAGGAAGGAGGAGCAGCCACAGTTTTGCAAAGGATGTTAAGAGAGCCTAATTTGGAAGAGAACTGCCTACAAGGAGGAGGACTGCTGTATAAATAGAACTGGAATATCTCAATTTTATCCTAGAAAGTAGAAAGATTAACTTAATTTAAAATGAAAGATAAAATTACATTATGAACTTACTCAAAGTTTAAAACTGGACATCCAACCCTTAAAGGTAAATAAGCTTGCCTTTTAAAAAAATCAGAACTAGCCTAGAAGCATACCAGTTGCTTCTAAAATTGTAGAGATATAAGCAGGTATAATTATTCTTTCTTGGTGGAAAAAATGCAGAAATCTCTTCCTAAAAGAAGACGCTGAACAGCACTATCATCATGGTGTGATGGTTAAGACACACATATATATAACACACATATACTCACACTTACAAACACACACACTCTCACATGCATACATACACATTATTTTAATCAATACTATTCGTAAAAGTTCATTTGTGTATTATGGCATCCATGTTTAAATTAAATTCTTATGTGTGAGGCTGGGCACATTGGCTCACATCTGTAAACCCAGCACTTTGGGAGGCTGAGGCAGGTGGATCACTTGAGCCCAGGAGTTCGAGACCAGCCTGGGTAACACGGTGAAACCCTGTCTCCACCAAAACTACAAAAATTAGCTGAGTGTCATGGCTCATGCCTGTAGTCCCATCTACTTGGGAGACTGAGGCAGGAGGACTGCTTGAGTCCAGGAGGTTGAGCCTGCAGTGAGCCATGATCACACTACTGCACTCCAGCCTGGGCAATATAATAAGACCCTAGATTCCATGCCCTGTCTCAAAAAAATTTTTTTACATGTGTATATTAAAGATAGCAATTTCTTCTTTTTTACTTTCATTGCACATATTAAATTAATATACAGTTAATGCCCTAAAATAATTCAAAGCTAGCTGTGAGAGACACCAAGATGAATATAAGAGAACAGAGGTAAAGACACTTCTGCCCCCATTCTCTCAGAATTCACTACAAAACACTAAAGTACAACAAGAAATGGAAACACTAACTCTATCTGTGGAGAAGCTAAGAGCTAAAGGCACCTGACTGAGCAGAGTCTTCTCACAGGCCATGCGCCCCACAGAACAATGGGGAGACTTAGGAGTTGGAGGCGCCAATGAGGCAGAGGCAAGCCTATTCTGTGGGTAGTAACACCTTCAGGTCCCTGTCTCTTCTTCCACAACTGTAGAAGATGAGAGAGTTATTCTTTAGAGAAATTAAACCAAGGAGGTCTTGGACTGGGAATGCCAAAAATGGTAAAGGGTAGAGATGAGTATGGGGAAAAAAACAAGGAAAGTAAATAAAAGTATGCCTATTCTTCATCGTGACCTCATCCCTTGGGTTCCCAGAACATTTGCAGCCTGGAATACTGTCACTTACCCCAGCCTCTCCCAGTTCCCCAGCAGGAAATCGGGAGATCTTTCTCTAGAAAAACTGTGAAATCCTAAAGGGAAAGATCTATAGACATGAAGCAGAGGGCTCGTCAGTGAAAAAGGCAGTTTATCTTCCAACCACCTTTTAGTGAGACAAACTAGATTCCATGTCCTGTCCACAAGCACAGGGCTCCCAATCTGCTTTGGAGTACCTAAATTCTACATAAGAATAGACAGCCAAGGGTCACCAGACACCTAAGAAAATGGAAACCATGAAAAGAGTAGAAGAAAAAAACAACAGCAACCACAAAACTGTATAATTAATAATCCCAGAAAGATAAGAAAAATATGTTACACATAAAACAAGAACAGCATGTTCCTTCAAAAAGGACAATCAGAGAAGGGCTCTTGGAAACTAAAAAAGGAAGTACAAATTTAAAAAATTAATACAAGGGTGAAAAGATTAGGAAATATCTCAAGAAGTATACCTGAAATACAGAAAGACAGATAATGGGATAACTCATTTAATTAATTAGTGTGCTTACATTATTATGCATCAAATGAGTATATAATATTATTAATTCATTAGAGTAATTATTAGGGTAAATACTGATTTCACTAGAAGGAGTGATAAAATCACATTGGGAAGATAAGAGGTAAGAGAACTAAATGCTTGTCTACCATAAGAGGAAGTCAACTGATAGTTTCTAAAGTCAAAGAATCAAGAGAGTAGTATAGGGTTATCAGAATTATGGAAGCAATGCAACACTGAAAAGTTGAAAGTGGTAGTCTCTGGGCATAGGATCTAAGGGTTGGAAAGAAGTGAGATAGGATTGTTTTAGTACTATATGAATTCCAAAGTATATGCATATAGCCTATTTTGATAAAGGATAATGTAAAGATCAATATGACTATATTCCTGTTCTTAAGGAGTTTATACTCTGTTGAAGAAACATGCAAAACAACAATTATAGGAGCATGCAATAAATGATCTATCAGAAGCACAGAGAATCCTATATGTCAGTCAAATAAGGAAGGTTTCTGAGGAAAGGGGACACTTAAACTGGGGTTTTAAAAGTTGAAAATGAGTTAACTGGTCAGAGAAGGCCTGAAAGGTGTTTCTTCCTACACACATAAGTTTCCTAACACACAAATAATAGCATTCTAGAAATATACTTTTAAACCTGGCTTTTTTTACTTAACACATCTTAGAGAATGTTTCTTCTTATAAAACCTACTTCTTATTAAAAACAAAACAAAATGTTGCTGCTTATAAAAAATTCAACAGTATAAAAACTTTCAAAATAAAAAGTTAAAAATTCTGCCCTCGCTTCCCCACTCCTACTTCCCAAGAATAAGCACTTTTAAATACATGTATATGCAAATACTGCTGAATACAATTGAATGTAAAAATACAATGTTCTGTATGTTTACTATATCTCACACACATACTTGTTTATACACATAAACTACATTTATATTCCTTAAAGTCTCTTAAAGGTAAGGATTCTGGGATAAGAAATATTAAGAAGTCTCACTTGGTATCAACTTACCAACGCAGTCACAGCACTCGTCCCAAAGGGCCCCAAGACACAGCATGCACTCCTTACAGCAGGAGCAATTGCCTTCGCCTGGCCGGCACTGGCAGAGCTCCTAGAAATAAGACAGATGGTTAAACTTCAAATCCCAAATAACTATATATAAAACTGTTACTTTTTAAGCAAAAAACCTTGCCACATTTGCATTTACAGTAATGTATTCTTGACATAATTTTGTATTCAACATTATTAACTATTCATCAGAACATAAATATCTATAATGTCAAGTAGATTTTTTTTGGACACATTCAGTGAACATATTTTGAATGCTTTTACCTTATTTTGAAAGAAGGAAAATATTTTATTTTATAATCCATAACTTGACTACCCACACCACTTCAACAAATAATTCAGTACAAGAATAAAACCTGCTTTTCAGCTATTATATTTATTATCCAAATTTATCTAAACAAATAGGGGTTTGTAAGGTTTCTCAATATGTAAAATGTGAGTAAAAGAACCTTTTTAAATGCTATTTTTATTGTTCCATGATACAGAAAACAGTATGGTTGGTATGGTAGATTATTTACAAAGAAGGTGACAATTATTCCCCTCCCTAGGTCTCCCCTCTTTGCAATGTAGCTTTGCAGCTCCTCTGATCAAGGGACAAGGTCAATTTCTAGACCTCTTGAATTTAGGTGACCCTGAGACTCACTCTGATCAACAGAGTTCAGTGGACATGACATTATGTCACTTCTGACTTAAGGCGGACAAGTCAGTCCACCTGGTGCCATCCTAGATCAGCCAGCTTCCAACCAACCAGCAGCTGCCAACAGACACACGAATAAGGCCAGAAAACCACCCAGCTGATCCAGGCTCAAACTGCCAACCCACAGAAACATGAGCTAAATAAATGGCTATTGTTTTAACCCACTAAACTTTAGGGTGGTTTGTCACTCCACAAGAGCTAAGATAGCTTACATGATAGTACAGGAAGCTCCAAAGCACTTCCTTTAGCACTTGCCCCTGCCCTCCCCTTGCCACCAGACTGTCACTCCTGAACAAACCCAACTGTTGGAAATAGATGCTCAGTGCCGCAAAGAAAAATCAGCACAGAGACAAAGGATTTTTTAGCAACACAAGTTTTACTTCCTGGACTGCAGGAAGGATACTCTCACTAGCCATCTTGCCATGAGACTACAATGAACAAAGGAAAACAGACAAATTTATCCCTTATGCATTCGGGGTCAACCTTACTGCTTTGTCTGATCTCCGTTGGCTGGAGCCAGACCTTACAATCTAAACTAAAACCCGATTGGCTAACAATTTAAAACTTTTCTAAACAGGTAAAAGCAATGGAGAGCTGGGACATGTCTGTGAGCATGTCCAGCACCAATATCTTGGTTAAAATACAAGGACATAGAATATACTATGTGCCTGTAAACATGGCATGTTTAATAGCTACATAGAATTGGGCTTAACAAGGAATTATTAGCATACTTACGATTTATTCTTTAACAAGAAAGGAAACTTTAAAAAGGAACTTTTCTACTTCCCACACCAACTGAAATGGAAATTCTATAGCCATCATTTATTACTTTCCTTGGTTTAAGATGCCATATATAAGAAAAATGTTAATATTTTATTATTTTGGTAGAAATAACTGATGACAAAACTGATTTTACTCTCAGGCTTAGAAGGAACTTCACAGGTCAACAAAACCATCCTTCCATCTAACACCTGAATCTCTTCTATAATGTTCCATCTACAAATGGCCACTGCAGCCCACAGCTGGTAAGGAACTTATAATCCAAAATAGCCTGTCCCAATCTTATGAAGTTTTAAGTGTTTTCTTTTGTTGAAGTGAAGCCTGATTCCCAGAAGCCTGCTCCTTAAGACCCACCTCCTCCAAATATAATTTCTTTTCAACAAAGCCATTCTAATTTTTCATGGCACCTGCACCGAACAGTTTGGAACGTCTGCCCTTGATTCCCACCCTCCTATCTGTCTCCAGCTGTGTTTTGAACTATATGACCTATCATTTTCCTGGCTACAAATAATCAGAACAGAGGTAGAAAACAGACTGTAGCTGGTCAATGAGATTGTCTTCCAAGATTTTGGAAGTACAACAGATATTTGTCAATCTCTGTTAAGAACATGAACATGTCCATCTATGCTAGGGGATGATACAAAGCTGGGGCTGAGAAGGCCATTTCAAAATAAGAGGTAAAAAATTATCCTATGGCTCCCCCATTCCTGCTTTCCAAAGATAAGCACCATGACATTCATGGTCACAAGAAGAGAATGGAGGGAAGAAGCCATTTTGATTCCTAATAATGCTCTAGTCCTAATAATGTACTTCCTGTTCTTAGAGATATTGTTATCAGTTGGAGATATTCTTCATTGAGATATTTGTATCAATTGGAGTAGGTTTTAGTTACTTCCAACCAAAAAAGCCCTGTTTAAAACAAAATGATGTCTATTTTTATTCCCCCATCTCCTCATTTTAGATCAAATACTCCCATGGTTTCATCACTTGTTCCCATGACATGATGTTATATTGTATCACTCTGCCATTAGCTTTGTCATTAGGTGAAAGTTTGGTAATTCTAAATCATCATCATCCCTCTCCCACTCCCCCTCCCTCTCCTCTTTCTCCTCCTCCTCATTAGGGCATAATGTCTAGCAAAGAAGCAGAGAATCCCTCTTACCTTCTTGATTGTGAACACTAGTTTTTAAAATTAAAGAAGTCTAAAATTTGTTTGTTTTGGGTAGCAATATGCTGTCAGCAACTGTGTTACTTTCAAACCATTCCAACAAATCGTTTCAATAAGATTTTAAAAATCTGACACCTGCCGGGTGCAGTGGCTCACACCTGTAATACCAGCACTTTGGGAGGCTGAGATGGGCAGATCACAAGGTCAAGAGATCGAGACCATCCTGGCCAACATGGTGAAACTCCATCTCTACTAAAAATACAAAAATTAGCTGGGTGTGGTGGTGTGTGCCTGTAGTCCTAGCTACTTGGGAGGCTGAGGCAGAAGAATCACTTGAACCCAGGAGATGGAGGTTGCAGTGAGTGGAGATCACTCCACTGCACTCCAGCCTGGTGACAGAACAAGACTCCGTCTCAAAAAAAAAAAAAATCTGAGACCTAATGGAATGCTATTGATATATATGTTTTTAAAAATTAACTAGTGCAATGTAACCATTATTTCTCATTTCTGTACCTCAATGCTGTGCTTTTAAAATGTAAACACAGGTCATAATATTTATCCCTATTAAATTCATCTTATATTTCTAGACTATTGGAGTCAGCCCATCATTCTAATATGACATTTCTTGCAGCACTGATTTTAATTCCTTCGGTTTTGTTGTTGTTTTTTGTCTCCAAAAGTTACAGCACATTTTTTTTTTTCTGAGATGGAGTCTCGCTCTGTCACCCAGGCTGGAGTGCAGTGGCACCACCTCAGCTCACTGCAACCTTCATCTCCTGGGTTCAAGTGATTCTCCTTCCTCAGCCTCCCAAGTAGCTGGGATTACAGCTACCTGCCACCATGCCTGGCTAATTTTTATATTTTTAGTAGAGACGGGGTTTCATCACGTTGGCCAGGCTGGTCTCAAACTCCTGACGTCCACCTTAGCCTCCCAAAGTGCTAGGATTATAGGCAAGAGCCACTATGCCCAGCTTTTACAGCGCTTTCAAGAATCAACACTTGTGCTACTTTCTAACTAATTCATTAGTTTTATATAAGTATATATGTGTGACCTAATATATGCACATTGCAATATTTTAGTACTGCAGAATTTTGTACACTCAGGCTGCATTCATGTGACACAGACATTAGGTAACTTTGCTGGGCCTGTTAGAAAGAAGGGGACTGAAAGGGCAGCGACTTAATGAGAAGTATAGCTACCTCATCACAAAACTGGTGACGCTTGATTCAGATAAGCTCAAACTTAGTTGGAAACATAGAAAACCAGAGTTGCCAAAGCTATACTTTGTCTTGGGAGTGAGAGAACATTTTTTGAGTACATACTTTTTAGAAATACCATCAGATGAGAATACTAACAATCTTTTTTTTAAGATTTATAAAGGTTTGCACTTAGTCACAAGAAATAAAGCTTTAAAAAATTTTTAAATTTACATTATATGTAGAAAATGTCCTTTTACTATCTTAGTTGCTTATACAGGTTGAGTATTCCTTATATGAAATGCAGGGTACCAAAAGTGTTTCAGATTTTGAGGTTTTTGGATTTTGTAACATTTGCATTATACTAGTTGAGCATCCCATATCCAAAAATCTAAAGTCTTTCAATGAGCATTTCCTTTGATGTCATGTCGATGCTCAGAAAGTTTCCGATTCTGGATCATTTTGGATTTCAGAATTTTGGATTTCGGATGCCCAACCTATATTTACATTATTAACTAAACTAACTCAGGAGAAACAAATTAGAAAAGTAACAAATTTATTCAAAGAATATAGTGTCTCTCCTTTTTCTGCAGCTCCCAAATGGTAGCTTGCTAAATGAATTACTGTATATTATGCCAAATAATTTTTTTAAATGAATGTCAATTTAATGGCTTCCATTAGAGAAATCTGAGTCTGTGAAGCATTCACTATGCCTTTTACTCTCAGATATTTGTGAAGTATTTTAAACTAAAATGAAAAGGTGGGTGAGACTGAGATTACTGCTAACAAATGCAAAGCTAAAACTAACAGCCTATTTAAAGTTGCTTGAACTTGCCACCAGGTTATCTAGCCTTGAAGATTAAATATATTTCACACCCTCTTAATAGATGCCTGTCCTGCACTTTTACATGGTGGTGTGAAAGAGCAATATGCTACAGTCATATGCTTACTGCTTTATAATTTAGTGATAGAATACCATGTGAAAAGCTATGGGAAGGAGAAACAAGGGGGAAATGACAGAGATAAGCTTTCATTACTGTACTATTAAAGAGACAAAAATCCAGTTTAAGACTTTAATGGCAAAAATTACTATTAAAACTCGTTGGACGCCAAACAATATCCTAATATTTTCCTTTCTTTCTACCTTACTACAGACTTTTGTCTTAATAAAGCAAAAATTTAATCACTATATTAAGAAATGTTCATAATTTGGGTAAATGAGCCTCCACATACATCAAATATTCTCTATTCTTCATAACTCATGTCAGCATTCATTTTGGGAGTTTGGCAAATAAGAAAAACAAGCTCCTCAAACCGATCTTTTGAATCAGCATTTGTGCCTTTACCATTTTCAAAAATACACCTCTTACTTTCCAGGAGAAATATAATAGATAGGTAAATTTAACAGATGGCATTTAAAATCTTACTGCAAAATAAAGAGAGCAAAAATATGCCTACTCTATGACTACTGTTTTTATGTCAAGAAACAAAGTGAAACAATGAATTTCCACATGCAAATAACTATAAATAGCAGCTTTATGAAGCTCATCAAGCAATTTATTCTTTTCTATTCATTCTACATGTCCTCAAAAATCACATTATGGAATAACGTTTGGTTGCGAACATATTTAGAAACACACACACACACACACACACACACACACACACACATATACATATTTTGTGTGTGTGTGTGTATGTGTGTGTGTGTGAGAGAGAGAGAGAGAGATGGAGTCTCTCTCTGTTGCCAGGCTAGATTGCAGTGGCACAATCTCAACTCACTGTCTCCTCGGTTCAAGCGATTCTTCTGCCTCAGCCTCCCAAGTAGCTGGGATTATGGGCACCTGCCACCACACCCACGTAATTTTTGTATTTTTAGTAGATATAGGGTTTCACCATGTTGGCCAGGATAGTCTCGATCTCCTGACTTCCTGATCTGCCCGCCTTGGCCTCCCAAAATTCTAGGATTACAGGCGTGAGCTACCGCTCCTGGCCCCAGAAATGTATACTATTTTTCACAGCAAGCAAGCTGTGGTGAGGATGTTTCTAAATATAACAAACATTTGTAAAGTGCTTTGAACTCGAGTGTTGAAAATACAAAAGAAAAAAACTCTGTGATGAAACAAGGATTACAGAAAAACACAAAAACTGCCCCATTTAAATCAAGCAGAATCTGTTCTTCAGGATACTTGAAAACTTTACCCCTAGTTGTTTCAGTTATAAGGACCCAAGTCTTCTATAACCAGGAAGGCTAAAGTCAAGATAAAAAGAAAGGTTTTACCAAAAATTTTAAAGTGTTTCTTTAATTATATAAGACTTTGGAAAATACCTACTAGAGTAGCAAGAAAAAAACCCCAAATTCCTCCCACTTTGGTAAATTCCTCTGCATGTCTAACAAAACGATGATTATATACTACTGGCAAAAATTACTATTAAAACTTGTTGGACGCCAAATAATATCCTAATATTTTCCTTTCTTTCTACCCTACTACAGACTTTTGTCTTAATAAAGCAAAAATTTAATCACCATATTAAGAAATGTTCATAATTTGGGTAAATGAGCCTCCACATACATCAAATATTCTCTATTCTTCATAACTCATGTCAGCATTCATTTTGAGAGTTTGGCAAATAAGAAAAACAAGCTCCTCAAACTGATCTTTTGAATCAGCATTTGTGCCATTACCATTTTCAAAAATACACCTCTTACTTTTCAGGAGAAATATAATAGATAAAAATAAATATAATAGATAGATATAATAAACATAATAGATCTAAAAAAATTAGCATTTCTCTATCATAAAAATCTGCCAATATAATTTAATCATTGCATAATAGTACACTGATGTGCCAAAATTCAGAAACAGAGATTAAATTCTTAATTCTTTCCACACCTTGTCCACTTTCTCATTTTTTATCACCTTCGTAAACTTCATCAGCTTCTATTTTACTATTATTTAAAAGTCTCCACTTCTTAAACAGAAAATGTGGTAGAGCTGAAATTTAGAATTTTCTCTTTGGACAGGGTTATTTATATATTTTACTAACCTTAGTATGACTAAACTTGGGTATTGCTCAGCTGAATGGAATATGTGATCAAAACTAAACAACAAGTTCACAGAAGTCCAAAATAAAGACTGACTCAATGCTTCCAGTTATTTACTGCCACCACCTCCCCCAAAGTCCTTAAAAGGGTTCTTCTATTTAATCCTTACAGGCACCGTGCTAACTGGTTTATATGCATTGTCTTGAATCCAGAGTCATGTCATTATTGCCCTTATTTTTTAAATGAAGTCTTGAAATTTATACAACTTCATTCAATTAGTGGCTGGAATTTTACCCCAGTTATGGTTAGGTATTCTTATTTTTTAAACATTAAAATGAGAAATATAAAAGTTATTTTTCATTAAGTTAACATTTTAATAATTATAGTAATTATTCTCTTAGAATAAGCCCATAATTAAACTTAGATCATTATTTAGGTTATTTAATCAAAGGCATTATTTCACTCTCAGTACAACTAGAAATGCTATTGCCCAAGTTTAATCATTGTTTGTAAAGGTAAAATTGGAATCATTGGCTAAGAGATGCAAAACCAGTGACTTGGAATACAATACTTAATTTTTTTGTTGCTTCGCTGGTTAATGACTATATCTTCTGCTTCCCTAGTCTGCAAGTTACAGAGAAACTGTGGTCGGTCTTCATGTGAAGAAGAGAAGGCTGAGAATGAGTGGTTTCATGATTTCTGTGAGTGCATACAACTGTGGCTTTGAAAGGTCTTCTGACTCAAAGCTTTTTGTAGCCCTCTGCTCTTGAATGTTAGAGGCAAGGTAATATGGAATAAGACATGTTCTATGTGTAAAGAACTATGCTATATGTTCTTGAAGTTTGGTAAACACATTGTTCAATAATTTTATGATACAAAAAAATTAAAACTTTACACTAAATGGAAAACTGAAATTTATACATTTGAGCTACTCTCTACTGATCAGCATGAGTATCTGGAGAGACTTTGGCAAACTGTTTTAAAAGCTTATATGAAATGAAAGTCTGGCAGAATGAAAAGTTTGAGGGAAAAATCTAATCATTCAAAATGTATTTTACTAAATTCATATTAAGGGAAACCTTCAATATGACAGAGAATTTCAAATTTTTAAATGCCAAAAGACAGATTTTATATACTATTCAATCATCTTTAGAGAAGACTCTTATTCCATATACAGTCATGCTTTACTGCTTAAGGATAAGGATACATTCTGAAAAATACATCTTTAGGCAAATTTGTTGTTACATGAACATCAGCATATGCTTGCACAAACCTACATGGTAGAGCCTACTATAATCCTAGGCTATATGGGATGGCCTATTGCTCCTAGGTTACAAATCTGTACAGCATGTTATGGTCCTGAATACTCAAAGCAACTGTAACACAATGGTAAGTATTTGCATGTCTAAACATATCTAAACATAGAAAAGGTACAATAAAAATACAGTATTATAATCTTATGCGACCACCATCATATATGTTGTCTGACATTGACCAAAATGATGTTATGCAGTGCATGACTGTACAACTGATGTTCTGGTGAGATATTAATTCTTTATGCAAAATAAATTGAGGGGAGGATATTTATCTAAGACTAAAACTAGACTTTAAGAGTTAACATTTAGCCAGGCACAGTAATCAATGCCTGTAATCCCAGCACTTTGGGAGGCTGAGGCAAGCAGATCATGAGGTCAAGAGATCGAGATCATCCTGGCCAACATGGTGAAACCTTGTCTCTACTAAAAATACAAAAATTAGCTGGGCATGGTGGCATGTGTCTGTAGTCCCAGCTACTCAGGAGGCTGACGCAGGAGCATCACTTGAACCCGGGCAGGAGAAGTTGCAGTGAGCCTAGATCACGCCACTGCACTCCAGCCTGGCAACAGAGCAACACTCTTTCTCAAAAAAAAAAAAGAGAGAGAGTTAACATTTATTGTATGAACTCCCAAATTTCCAGTCAGAAATGGAAGCTAACAACTTGAGAAAGAATCTTATTTATATTGACCCTTGGTTACTGATATTTCCATTCTTGCTGCAAAGATCTGAGAGATTTGTTAACCCTGTGCTATAATAAAACAAGGAAACATCAGTGAAAAAACATTACATTCTAGTAAAGATAGCAAATGACTTAGACTTACAGGTTCTGGTTTTAAGCCCTGAGTCTCTGTTTCCCAGTCATAAAAAAGCAATGGTATTGCTGCGTTTTCCCTTACAAACTTTGGGATCCCAATGAGATAATGAATATCAAAATGTTTTGGTGATCCAGCAATCCCATTCATAAGCCCAAAAGCTGGACTTCCAGGATCTGGTTTTAAGCCCTGAGTCTTGGTTTCCCAGTCATAAAAAAGGAATGGTATTGCTGGATTTTCCGGGATCTCAATGAGATAACGAATATCAAAATGCTTTGGTGACCCAGCAATCCCATTCCTAGGTATTTACTCAAGAAAAATTAAAACATAGGTCCATAAAAAGGCCCATATGGGAAAGTATCAACATAATTCATAATTACTGAAAACTGTAAACCATGCAAGGTCGGTCCAGCAACCAGTGAATGGATAAACAAACTGCAGTACATCCACACAATGGAATCCTACTCATCAATAAAAAGGAAAGAACTACCCAACACACACAGTAATATGGATCAATCTCAAAAGCATTAGACTGAATGAAAGAAGATAGACAGAACGAAAGGCTATATACTGTATGATTCCATTTACATAACATTCTGGAAAAGGCAAAACTATAGGGAAAAAAATTAAATTAGTGGTTGCCAGGGGCTGAGGCCAGGAAAAAAGCTAGGTCCAACTACAAAGGGGCACAAGAGAATGTTTTAGGGTGATGAAAAATATTCTCTATCTTGATTGTAGTAGTAGTTACATGAGCATATGTTTGTCAGAAATCATAAAACTGCACATCTAAAAAGAGTGAACAGGCCGGGAAGAGTGACTCATGTCTGTAAATCCAGCATTTTGGGAGGCAAAGGCAGGTGGACTGCTTGAGCTCAGGAGTTTGAGACCAGCCTGGCCAAAATGGTGAAACCTAGCCTCTACTAAAAAAATACAAAATTAGCTGGGCGTAGTGGTACGTGCCTGTAATCCCAGCTACTTTGGAGGCTGAGGCAGGAGAATCGCTTGATCACAGGAGGCGGAGGTTGCAGTGAGCTGAGATGGAGCCACTGTACTCCAGTCTGGGTGACAGAGAGACTCTATCTCAAACAAACAAAAAAACAAAACAAAACAAAGCAAAAAACCCAGCATGGTACACTGGGGTTTCTCCATTAAAAAAACAAAAAACCGTAAATTGAAAAATACAAAGTATTATCTCAAGTTGGTATTCAAGAAAGCTATGCAGAAAACAGTTCTAATTCTGAAACTATATTGCTTTAATTTGCTTTTAACCTAAAACTGAAATTTTCTAACCTAACACAATTTTTTTCAAAGAAACATAAAACAATGTTAGTGAAAATGTAAAACACAGAAGTTGTATATACCATATAATTGCTAAAAATCATCTAAACACAGAATAAAATCAGAAGGAGCTATATCAACATAGTAAGAGTAGTATGTGTTTGGATAATAGGACTAACAATGATTTAATCTTTTTTTTTCTACTTCTCTGTATTTCCTGAATTTGGGGGTAGAAAATATATTTTTATAATAGCAAATAAACATTTAATTTATTTGGATATGATAACATCTTAAGATCCAATTAAATTAACATTTGAACAATTACAAAAGATATTCAAAAACACAAGCTGAGGTGTTTTTTTTTTTTTTTGAGACGGAGTCTCGCTCTGTCGCCAGGCTGGAGTGCAGTGGCGCTATCTCAGCTCACTGCAATCTCTGCCTCCCGGGTTCAAGCAATTCTCCTGCCTCAGCCCCCTGAGTAGCTGGGATTACAGGC